>JAADXF010000256.1:0-26421 GCA_023337575.1 Pythium chondricola | reverse complement strand
TTCACAAGCCTCGCTGGCTGGGGCACGCAGGTGTTTACGTTACGCAACCACTACTTTTGGATCCCGATCGTCGCACCAACTCTCGGTGGCATTGTCGGAGCTGGCATCTACAAGCTCTTTGTCGAGATCCACCATCCGCCACCCCAATAGACACAATCGATCAAATAATACATCACTACTATTGCATTACAACTTGGCCCACGACACACAGACACACACTTACATCTCTGTTCGTCGCTCTTCGGTGTCGTACTTGTACGCTTCTCGTGTCGGTCGATACCGGTAAGGATCGCTGTTGCCGTTAGATGAAGCCGAGCCTCGCTTCAGTCCGTCTTGGCCAATGGAGACGAAGGTCGCGATACGATTGCTGTCGACACCCTGGGCTCGCAACAGGTCGGCCATTTGTTGGAGCACCATGCTTCCGTTCTCGAGGGTCACGGTCGGCGAGACGCCACTCGAGCTGTTCTGCAGGAACGGGTGCACGAGAAGACCGTTGGGTCCGTCGATGGTCGGACGTGCTCGGTGGTCCCGCTGCAGACACTTGCGGATCACATCTTCCAGGTCCTTGTTCTTCAGCGACGGGAACGGGATCTGGTAGCTTGGGTCGATGATGCACCGAAACTTCTCAATGATGCTGTTGAGATCTGCGAACGGTGGCTTGCCGTACACGATCTGGTACAGGATGCACCCTAGTGACCAGATATCACTCGCTCTCCCGACTTTCATCTTGCCTTGCGGGTTACGCTGTCCACCAGGACCAGCGTTGCCCTGGATGGCTTCTGGAGACATGAAGTTGACGGTGCCGACCTGGCTGTCACGTTCGATGTTCGTGGTGTCGTTGGAGATCGCCTTGGCGATACCGAAGTCGATGAGCTTGAGGGCGCCGTTGACGAACAGGAAGTTGGCAGGCTTCAAGTCGCCGTGGATGATTCTCTCGGCGTGGATAGCGTGTACTGCCTGAAGCATCTGCGTCCAGATCACTCGGAGGAAGTTTTCGTCGAGACCGTCCTTCATCTCTCGCAGTCGCTCGCCCAAGTCGATCTCGCCGTGCTCCATCAGCACGTTGATAGCGCGTTGGGCCATATCCTGCTCGGCGGCAATGAGCTTGATGATGAACGGGTTTCCCTGAAGACGATGCAGCAGCTGAATTTCGTTGGTGTACTGCTCGATACTTTGTGGGTCCAGACGCTTGAGCTTGATCTTCTTGAGCGCGTAGATCTTCAGATCCGGGCCAAGCATTCGATACACTTTGCTGCTACCTCCGCTTCCGATCTGCTCGAGCTTGATGTATGTGAGACCACTCACCGTGATCTTTGTTGACAGTGAGGAGAATGGATCACGAGGTACTCCGCTCTCGTTGAGACTTCTTGGTGACGATGTGGACGATGTTGAACCAACCGAGATCGGGCTCAGGGGGTCAAGACGAATCTGCGGGCCACTCGCTCCTCGGTTTACCACCTCGGTGCCGACATTCTGCCTCTTTGGCGAAGGATAGAGGTCTGGGTTGTTGTGGTCGAACGACGGTGCCTTGGTGGAGGACGACATGGAACTGATCGGTCGAGGCGTCCAGTTCTTGATGTAGGATAGGTCCTTCGCAGATGAAGCCACCGTCGAGGAACTCGTCTTCCGGGCACTCGGCGGATGACCGGCCGCTGGTGCTGATGCTGATGATCGGATGTCAGTCGATTCACGAACTGGACTCATTAGCACCTTTGACTTCACGGGATCGTCACTCATACCCATGTCTTCGTCGTCATCATCGACTACCCCAGTTGTGTCTCTTGTGTTGGACGTCCTACTGTCATCATCTGGCGCAGTCGACGCGATCACCCGAAGTGGCGGTCCGCCAAGGTTAAAGAACCGAGATGTTGGTGTCGTCAATCGTGCACTCGCCGGCGGCCGCGACGACATGGAGGGCGTCGTCATGAGCGCAGCTTTCTTCGCTGTCGAGACGCCTCCACTCGACACCTTGGCTCTTGGAGTCATCATCGTTCCGAGCGTAGTCGAGCTGGTCGAATCACCGGGCGTGGAGAACGCGCGTTTGGTAGATTTGTCTCGGGGTGTTTGAAGGTGGCGCTGGTTTGAAGTACTACTCATTGATGACGGTAGTGGCGGCACGTGTCCATCGTCCAGTCGCTGAAACATGGCTTCTTTCTCCTTGCTTGTGTATACTCCGTTGCGTACGCCAATCGAGAGGATCTCGTCTGCTTCCAGGTGATTGCCTACAGCCATTCAAATAAACAGCGTCCGTCAGTCGCGGTTGAATCAGCCATGGGAGCGACTTCCCCACTCACCGTTCTTGTACTCAAACGCCGCGTACTGCTCGTAGAACATGGTCTCGCGCTCGCCGATACGTTCACTCTTCATGTACTTGAACGTGTCGCGCGTCTCTTTCTCATTCTCCTTGAGCAGCGCAAACCGGATCCAGATCTCCACGTAGCTCTTCACGTGGTAGTTCTGCTGCTTCGGAATGAACGTCGTCGCTCGCCGGAACAATCGCACTTTACTGAACAACTTGGCGTCGTAGGACGGCGGCGCCTTGAGCAAATCGAGCCATTTCTCTGGCGACGTGGGGTCGGTCTTGAGTTTTTCCACGAGCTGCGCACGCGCCGTGTCGTCGTCTTTGAGCAGGAAGATGTCGTGTTCATTCTCGCCAAAGCGCACGATGCGCTGTGTCTGCAGGTCCGCGAGCGATAGTTTGAGTCCGCTGTTGGCACCGATCGAGTTGCTGTTGTAATTGGTGGTGGTCTCCATCGTCGGCGCCAGATTCTCTTTCTGGTCGGCCATACTCGAGTACCGCAGTCGCCGAGGAGGAGGTGGAGTCGGCGTCAACTTGTCGGACAAGGTGGTGACGACCTGAGGAAAGGGGGAGAGGGTGTTGGTCTTGGAGGGGAGGTCGGGGTCGCGCCACGAGCGCGCGCGTTTCCGGCTAATCGCGTCCGTCGTTGCTGGTCCACTGCGCTCACGCGCTGCAAGAGGAGAGAATAGAAATGTACGCGTGTACTCTGCGCGTGTTCCCGACGCTGCTGGCAAGCTTGCTGTGATGTGATGGCCCGCCGCTCGCCGGGCGCGAAGAAGAAGATGGAGATGATGGTGGTCGGTCGGCCTATCCGGTCACACGGCTGGAATTTGAAAATGCAAAATTTCCCACCGACCCGCGAAATTAAATAGAGGCTATTATTCCGATGCTTTTATACGCTATTTAGTGACATATGGGTTTGTGCCATTGGTTTCCTGCATTGAGTGACTTGAAAATGGTGCGGTTGGCACGCGCCGTCGGATTGCGATCGTGCGTGACCGCTGCGCATACGCCCCACACCTATCTTTCCCTCCAGAAGAGCCCCCGCCTGAGCGCCTCGATCTCGTCGGTGTCTGCTGCGAGCACTGCCAATGCATCATCGCCAGGAGACGTCAATGTGTGGAACTCATTGTCGGGCAAGCACGAACACTTGCCGCGCGCCGACGCCGTCACGCCACACGTGCTTCGGTGGTACGCATGCGGCCCCACAGTGTACGATCGCGCGCACCTGGGCCACGCGCGCGCCTACGTATCTCAAGATATTCTACGCCGCGTGCTAGAGAAGCGCTTCCAGCACCACGTGTTTCTGGTCATGGGCGTGACGGACGTCGACGACAAGATCATCAAGCGTGCGCAGGAGCATGGCGTCCGCTTTGACGAGCTCGCGCGTGAGGAAGAGCGCGAGTTCTTCCGCGACATGGAAGCGCTCCACGTGCTGCCGCCGAGTGCCATCACCCGAGTCAGTGAACACATGGATGATATCGTTGCGTACATCGGTCGTATCCAAGAAAACGGGTTCGCGTACGCATCCAACGATTGCTCCGGCGTCTACTTTAGCACGAAGCAGCTTGGCGAGGCCTACGGTAAGCTGGATCCTGCCCGCCACGCTGGTACAGTTGCTGTGATCGACGACGAACCGGCGACGGACGGCGCCAAGATGGATCGACGCGACTTCGCACTGTGGAAATCGACCAAAGACGCTGCTAATGAACCAGCGTGGCAATCACCATGGGGAAATGGCCGTCCTGGCTGGCACATTGAGTGCTCGGCCATGACGCACCGCGTGCTGGGCGACCGACTGGATGTCCACTCTGGTGGTATCGACCTCAAATTCCCGCACCACAACAACGAGATCGCGCAATGCGAGGCCCACAATTGCAGCCATGGCCACCACGCGTCAGATTGGTGCCGTCACTTTATCCACTTTGGCCACCTGTACATCAGTGGACTCAAGATGTCCAAGTCGCTCAAGAACTTCATTTCGGTCAAGGACTACTTGGCCACCAATGGCCGCGACGCCGCCGACCAGTTCCGACTCTTCTGTCTCCAGTACAAGTACCGAACGAACATCCATTATTCCGAAGACCGCGTGCGCGATGCTGCTGTCGTCGCTGATCGCATCCGAAACTTTCTGCGGAACCTCGACGTTTACGGAACGCAGCGTAGCTCCTCGGCGACTCAAAGCAAACGGTGCGAGGAGCATGACCTGGCGATTCTGGCAGCATTGTTCGACACGCGAGTGGCGTTCGACAGTGCGTTGCGCGATGACTTTGACACGCCGCTCGCTCTCAATCACATGCTAGAGTTCATCCGTCGAAGCAACGAATACCTGCTGGCCCATCGAGACAACGTCCCGACCGAAGTTCTATGGAGCATTGCTTCATTTGTGCTCGACGTGCTGGATGTATTTGGATTGGAGAGCTTGCTCAAAGATTTCTCGTACCTTCGGGACGCTCTCAAGACCAGTGCCTCGTACTCCAGCGATCGTGTCCACGCCGTGCCAGCCGCCACTGCGCCACAATCCGAGTTGCCGACCCAAGAACTGCTGCGATCGTTGGTTGATTTTCGCGCAGCCGTTCGAGCGCACGCTTTGGGAGATCCGTCATCACCTGCAAACGCAGCGATCCTGCGGCTATGTGACGAGCTTCGAGATGACCAGCTTCCACCCGTCGGCATTCAACTGGAAGATTTGGCCCCAGGTCGCTCCGTGTATAAGCTCTTGACGCCTCAGGAGCGAGACGAACTGCACGACCACAAGCGGCGAGAAGCCGAGGCGCGTGCGAAGAAGCAGGCCGAGTTGGCAGCCAAGCAAGCGGTACACGAGGCGATGATGCAGATTTCTCCTCGCGAGTTCTTCATGAAACACCCTGAGTTTGCCGGCAAGTACTCGCGTTTCGATACCGATGGTGTACCGACTCACGAGGCTGGAATGCACGAGCCACTGACCAAGTCACAGCGCAAGAAACTGATCAAGAAGTTGGACAAACACACCAAGTCGTACGAAAAGTACTGGCAACAGCAGCCGCAGTCGTAGTACAAGCTTATGCAAAAAAAAAACTACCCAACGAGACAATAGAGGAACCATGAGCTACTGAGCGTGACAGATCGTCAGCATGCCATGGCGGCATCGGTGTTCGTGGTGCCAGTCGCCCCGCGGATGTGCGAGAGCTTGGACGTGTTTGAGTGGAGGTACGAATACCCCGAGCGCTGCTTGCGGCGCTGGCGCCACACGAGCAGCATGGCGACGAACGCTCCGGCGATCGATGCGATGAGTACGAAGAGTGGGGCGTTCGCCTTCGCCAGGTCCATCCGTGAGGCGGTCGCGAGTGCGTTGCTGTCCGCGTCTTCGTAGCATGCCGCGTCCTGGAAACGCAACGTGTTGATGCCAGCCGTGTGCTCGATAGCGATGACGCAGTCCTGGGCGTTGCCGCCCTGCACACGGAAGCGCACGTAGTGCATGGTGTCCCGGTCAGCCATGGCCCTCTCCAACGCGTCGAACGCCAGGTCCTGCGCCTCCACGGCGTCGTAGTACACATTCAGCGTGTGATTGTGGATGTACGAGGCCGGTGCCGAGTGGAAGATCTGCCGTTGAATGTAGGTAGGGACCGACTTGGTGGATTCGTTGCGGCGCGGCAAGTCCGTGTGCTCGAGCACGTCACACGCCAGGGTCGATGGCGGTAGTGCCGGCTCGTCGTCTTCTGCAGTGTCCACCGGCTCAGCGTTCATGGAGTTGTAGCAGTCCATCGTGAGACGCATGACCGTGACGTACGGGCGGTTTCGCCCAAGCATCGACGAGTCGAACTTGTACTTGACCAGCATGAAGATCCTGTACTGCTGGGACTGGCTCTCCTCGACCAAGTCGATGCCGAGCCCGTCCGTGCCCACCTGCTTGTCCTGCATCTCGTTGCGCACTTCCGTACTCTAGATTGTACGTGATTTGAATTAGAGTATGATCCCAGCTGAGAGGCATGCATCAACCTACTCACCTCGGCCTTGATGACGCCGGCGACTTCGGCCTCGAGCGACGAGTGGCTGATCTCCTTGCGGTACGTACTCATAAACTTGGTGACGATGCTACCCACAAGCGGCTCGTCGGTTGGTACGGGTTTGAACACGTCCTTCTTGACCGTGGAAGTCACGATGGTGGACATCCCGGGCTCCGCGTGAGACTTGATTGCCACGTGAGACGTGGGCATCGTCGCTTTGCCGCGCGAGAACTTGGCGTCGGCAAGCGCAAGCGCAGCAAATACAGCGAGGATACAACAGCGCATACTAGTGAGGTTGAGGCGTGTGTTGGCTGTGCTGTCGTCCGCGATTATCGAAGAATGAGCGCGAGTGATGCGGATCATTGGGGTGGTTGAGGAGCTTTTCAAGATCGCGTCGCTTCGTGACGGGTCAGGTTGGATTGGAAACCCGTTTCTCTCTAAACCCAAATGAGGATATATCCTCATCAAAGGTAACTATGTCAGTACGTGCCACTCTACTCTAGGAAGTGAAGCCATTTCGAAGCTGGCGGTTACTGTATGTTGGCGGCGCTTCACGCACACCCTGCCATCAATAGCCCTTGAGCACCGCCCATATCCCCAGTCATCAACAGAGAGGACGGGATGCAGAACCCTGGTGACGCTGGCGCGCGAGCGAATCACCCCAAGGTCGTGCTCTTCCAAGCGGACGAGCACCACGACAACTCGGACGCCCACAGTGAGCTGGACCTCGATTTGTACGACACGGATGAGGTAACCGACTCGTGGTCCAATGCCATGACTCTTGGCGGCATCCCTGTACGCCTGGAGGCGTCAGCGATGCAGCTCCCTCAAGGCTTCCAGTTCGCGAGGACCCACGCCACCATCAAGGAGAACCACGAGGCGGGCAGTGTCCAGTCCTCACAGCCTCGAACGTACCAGGATACGGCGAGCTCCGGGTCGGGTACCACAAGCAATCGGCGATATCCTCGTCGCCCGTTGAACCCGGAGCCGATGATTCGCACTGACTTCACCACTGGGGGCAAGTCAAGAGGAGGAGATGGTGACCCACAAACACCTACAGGCGATGTGCCGTATGAGCAAATCTACACGCCTTCGGGGGCCCCGCCGTTCATGCAGCCCATTGAAATCGACCATCCTGCGCACCAGCGACCCCAGCGGCTCGAAGTGTCCATGCGTGCACAGTGGCTGTACGGTCTGATCCTAGGTGGCACAGCGATCGGCATCGCGATCCAGAGCCAGCATCCGGGCGAGCAGGTCGCGTACTGGTTCTCGTTCATCGGTGCTGTGTACATTCGCATGGTCACGTGCATCACGCTGCCCATGGCTTGTTGCCAAGTCGTGATTGGCTCGGCCGAGCTCGCGAATGTTGGCAAGATGCGTCGCGCGTGGGTCGCGACTGCCGCCATCTTCATCATCTCTTCGGTGCTTTCGGTCATCTTGTCTATTGGCGCTGCCAGCTTGTTCCTGTCCCAGTATGAGCGCCACGACTCGGGCGCCTTCCGCATCGCGCACGCCAAGTTTGCGTTCAAGTGTCACGACGGCAAGCTGCTCGAGCAGCAGTCAAACGGGCTGATCACGTGCACTGGCACGGAGCTGGACAAGAACACGACGTTTCCTCGACTCATCGACGTCACGCAGCGACTTGGACTGGATGAAGCGGTCGGCCAGGTCGATATCACAGGCTACGTGTTTGCGATGGCCAACGTCTTCTTTCCACAGAACTCGGTGCACGCACTGACTCGCGACAACTATCTCAGCTGCATGCTGGTCGCCGCCGTGTTGGGCACTGCGATCGCCAAGAGCTACACGTGTCCTGCTGGCCAGATCAAGCGCAGCGCCAACCCGCTCTTCCGCTTGATCTCCCACATCTACCTATCTCTTGTATCGATGGTCGACTGGGTCCAGAACATCGCGCTGTGGGCCACCGTGCCGATCTTCGTGGGCGCCGTGCTGATCATCCCGGACGTCAGCAACACACTCTCGCTCGGTCGCTACTACATCATCGCAGTGATGATCTCGGGTTTTGGCCAGTGTCTTGGCGTCGTGCCATTCATCTTCTTTTGCGTCACGAAACAGAACCCGTACGTGTGGATCTACAAAACACTTACGCCCATGGGATACAGCGCGGTCATGGCCAACGCGTTCCTTTCCCTGCCCATGGCCACCAAGACAGTACTGCGTACGAATGAGATCAAACCGGCACTGTTCAACGCCCTCTACCCGGTCGTGAGTGCTCTCAACCGCAGCCACTTTGCCGTCGGCTGTCCGTGTGCACTGCTCTATGTCGCGGCGTTTTCGGGTTGCGAGATCAAGATGACCGCCTCGGACGTGTTTCTCATTTTCGCCGTCACGATGCTTGCATGCTTCGGCGACACGGCGCTGCCAAACCCGGGCATGTCCTTCTTCCTCATGCTCTGGCGTGCTTTCTGCGTGAACGAGGACACACCGTACGCCATGCTGATGATCGCGACGGTCGGTATTCTGATCCACCGGCTCTCGGCGTTCGCCGGCTCCATGACCAACCTGCTGCTGATCCGCATGATCGCACACGTCGTCGATAAGGACGACAATGACCTCATGCGCCAGCTCAACGAGGTGTACCAGCCCGCGACTCGGCGTCCATCGGGCAGTCCGTGCCCGTCATGTCCTCCCAGTCGATGTAGGACGAGACTACGTATTACTACACTTTCCTCATTGCATTTTGCATTACTAGTCCGTGTTGTTGTTTTGCTACGCGTTTACGAGAGTGATGAGGAACGCGACTATGAGGAGAAGGTACGGGGAGCGCTGGTACAGCACCGCGGTGACGATGATCAGTGGCGCCAGATGCATCCAGTCGCGCAGCGTCAGCATCTGCACGTCACTGAACGAATGTGGCACTGGCAGGCGCTTAAAGTAACGCGGCATGTCACGCTGGTTGCATCAAAACGGGATAAGCCACTGATTGGAAATCGCACAAAAGAGATACGGAGAGAAACCCACGCGCAAGAACCGCCGCAGCTCGCGCAGGACGACTTTACCGCCGTCGTCGGTCGGCGCACCGATGGTGTTGTCGCAGAACTCGACAAAGCGGTGCGTGGCGCCGCGGATCTTGTCCATAGCGCCGCGCAGGCCGTGCCGCCGCCGCTGGAAGAGCGTCATGCTGAGTTGGCAGCTGATTCTTGCTTTGAGATCTCTTGGTTCAAGCAACATTCCAATGTCCACACGGATAACATTCGCGCAACATGAACTGAGTTGGCTGAATTTGGCCAAAGATCAGATCAATCTGAGCAGCTCTCGCCAACAGCGATAGCAGTGCGGAGCCTTTCAAGCGCCACTGAGATCGCGCGGCGCGATGAGTATGCGCGTGCACAATGCTGACCACTTTGAGGAGCTGCGACAGACAGCGCTGCGCGAGTCGCGCTCACCGAGGAGGTACGGGTGCTTCGTCCACAAACACTTCCACTTATGGTATTGACTCGCCCTGTCAAACATGTCAACAGTCGATCACCATTGAGCTCGATCGGGCGACAGTCTCTGGGCTCAGCGGTTGGCTCTGCATCACCCACGAGTGGCACGACCAAGTCGTATGCGTCCGAACTGCTGCGTGAGACGCAGCAGAAGCGCGTCGCGATGAAGCACGAGTTATACCTCAAGGAGCAGGAAGCTCTGCAACGCAAACTCACCGAGAGCATCGCAGAGAACCTTGAGAAGCAAAAGACCAAACGCGAAGCGCAGTTCATGAAGCTGTGGAAGGAGGTGGAAGATGGTAAGGTGCTTGCCGAGGAGCTCCATGCGAAAATGGAACTGCAGAACCAGTCCAAACATCGTCAGGTGCAGCGCATGCACGACGAGTGGTCCACAGGTGTGTTCCACAAGCTCAACGACCCAATCACGCGCAAGGTGTCGGCCATGGACGCCAAGGAGCTCAACCAGCAGAAGCACGAGGCGTACCAGCGGTTCCTGGACATCACCAACAAGAAAGGAGGTCTGTTCCGTGACATCATCATCGAGAGTGAGTACAATCCGCTTGGCGACCTCAAGTACATCACACACCGCGCACCAGTGGACGACCCAGTCAAGCGCGTGATCCGCCGACGAGAAGAGGAAGACGCCATCGCACAGCAGGGCGCCCATCCGAGTGGCAGCGATAGCAGCGGTGACGCTCCTCAGCTGAGCCCATCCAAGACACTCGGGCGCGACGACAACTTGGACGTCAAGCTCTGGTCGCGCGGAGTGTTTGAGAGCACGCCGTATGGCTACTTCCACAAGATGATGGAGAGTCGGCCGACCACCGGCGGTGCGAACGCGTACGCGTCTCGTGTCACGTTCGACCACTACAACGTCGAGTACGGCATGGAGGCGCCGCGCAAGGAGCTGCCCAAGGGCAAGCGCACCAACTTTGAGGGCTACGCCAAGGTGCCCAAGACCACGATCGCGCTGCGGTAGTCATTTCGCAGCTTCAGATTCAGCCAGTGGTGCTTGGATTGATTGGATGGGTGCAGGCCCTGCACAACAGTACTGCAGGGCAAATGAGCGCATCATCGCGTCACACCAACCACAAGGCGACTGCGTCATCGATGCGCATTAGGGTTAGGGAAAAGAATGAGAATCCACTGGAAATTCGGGTCTGCGAATCTTTTCTCACTTGCGAGTTGTAGGGGGAGAGATGTGTCCCTCATTTGAGACGTTCGAATTCGGGACAAGATCCCGCAATCAGCGAGGGGATCCTGAGGATCCGTTTTTCTGTTCCGGGTGGTGGTCTCCAAGCAGACCGGGTGCCCTCAGCGTCGACCTCACACGCGAATCCTCCGCCAAGCACACACACACACACCACACATACACGCAGGCGACCGACGCGCACTGCACTGTACTGTACGTGTGGTGGTGGACGCTGTCTCTGTCTGGCAGGATGGCTGTCTGATGATCTCTCTGTGTTTGTGTTGCTCTGCGTTAGGTTCCAGACCCCCACCCCCTCTTCTTGCTTCCTTCTCCTCCTCTCTTCCACCATGGCGGGCGCAATTGGACTCCGATCGCAGGGCGTCGAGTGCGTATGGCGCGGAATGCAATATCGTATTATCAATGGCTGACGGTTGCTTCTATGGCGCATGGTACCACCGCCAGACTCGACAGCATCATGCGCAGCATTGAGGGCGTGACGCGCAAGACCAAGATCGTGTGCACGCTCGGACCGGCGTGCTGGTCGCAAGAGACGCTGGGCGAGCTCATCGACGCCGGCATGAACGTGGCGCGCCTCAACTTTTCGCACGGCGACCATACCGGCCACGCCGACACGCTGAGCCGCCTGCGCGGCGCGCTGGCCTCGCGCCCCCACAAGCACGTGGCCGTGATGCTGGACACCAAGGGCCCGGAGATCCGCACGGGTTTCTTGGCCAACAAGGACAAGGTGAGCATCAAGAAGGGCTCGCTGGTCGAGTTCACGACGGACTACGAGTTCCTCGGCGACGAGACCAAGATCGCGTGCTCGTACAAGGAGCTACCCACGACCGTCGCGGTGGGTGGCCAGATGCTCGTGGCGGATGGCTCGCTCGTGTTCACCGTGGTCGATATCAAGGAGAACTCGGTGATCGCCAAGGCCAACAACTCGGCGGTGCTCGGCGAGCGCAAGAACATGAACCTGCCCGGGTGCAAGGTCGTGCTGCCCACGCTCACGCCCAAGGACGAGGACGACCTGGTCAACTTTGGGCTCGTGCAGGGCGTGGACTTTATCGCCGCGTCGTTCGTGCGCACTGGCCAGGACATTGACAACATCCGTGCGGTGCTGGGCCCGCGCGGACGTGCGATTAAGATCATCGCCAAGATTGAAAGCCAGGAAGGCCTCGAGCACTATGACGAGATCCTCGAAAAGACGGACGGAATCATGGTGGCGCGTGGTGACTTGGGCATGGAGATCCCACCGGAGAAGGTCTTTTTGGCCCAAAAAATGATGATCCGCAAGGCCAACATCGCCGGCAAACCCGTGGTCACGGCCACGCAGATGCTGGAATCCATGATCAAGTCGCCACGGCCGACGCGTGCCGAGTGTACCGACGTGGCGAACGCCGTGCTGGACGGCACGGACGCCGTGATGCTCTCGGGGGAGACGGCCAACGGCGAGTACCCTCTGGAGGCCGTGCAGATGATGAGCAAAATCTGTGTCCAGGCGGAAGGTGCGATCCACCACGATGAACTGTACCAGGCGCTGCGCAACAGCGTGCTCGAGACGGCCGGTGCGATGAGCACGCAGGAGGCGATTGCGAGCTCGGCGGTCAAGACGGCGATCGACATTTGCGCCAAGATGATCGTGGTGCTGACCGAGACGGGCACGACGGCGCGGCTGATTGCCAAGTACCGACCATCCCAGCCGATCCTCGTGCTTACGGCGCTGGGTGAGACCGCGCGGCAGTCGGAGGGCTACCTCAAGGGCACCACGGCGCGTGTGATGGGCTCGATGATCGGGACCGACTCGATCCTGTACCGTGCCAGTGACCTGGGCAAGCAGTTTGGCTGGATCAAGAAGGGCGACACCGTGGTCGCGATCCACGGCATGCAGGAGGCCCGTGCTGGCTCCACCAACATGCTCAAGGTGCTGATCGTGGACTAATAGTACGACGGAGCATCAGCCCCAGTGTTGACCACTGTGCATGTGACAAAAATCCAAGCAAAGCCCAGGAAATTATTTGTGCGAAAAAACCCCACACAAATCGAATAATTGTTTACATGGCGCTGCTCATCTCGTGCTTGGGGACTGGGAGCGTCTTGGTGGGTAGCGGAGGAGGAGGAGGAGAAATAGAGGTGGAGCGGAGGGTGCGTGAGGCGTGCGTGATCAAGCTCCGTCGCAGTTGTTCCGGTGTCGGAGGAGGCGACGCTGGGACCAGCAGTGACCGCACGTGGTCCTTGCCGACCACGCGAATCAGCAGCCTTAAGAGCTCGCGTTCACGCTCGGTGGGCTTGGAGCAGGACGAGGAAGTGGAGGGGGATGCTAGTTGTGCTTGGAGCTGCTGGATCCGCTGCTCGGGTGCATCAAGAACGTTCCGCAGTCGCTCGTTCTCGTGGTGCCACGAAGCTTCAGCCGCGAGATGCGTGTGCATCAGCTGCTCCAGTTGGTGCTGGAGCTCCTCCACGTCGGTGGGGACCTCCAAGTCTTCCTGGTCGTCGACTTTCGACTCGACTGTCGGTGGTGCTGTTGTTGTTGGTGTCCCCAGTCGCACCGACACTTTGGATTTGGCCTTGGCTTTGGCTCGCCGCAGCCGTTCACGTTCGTCGTCGTCCTCCCCTTCCTCCTCCTCTTCATTGTAGGCGTTACCATCAGCCGCCGAGAGTCGGTGCGCGGACGCCAACTCATCCAGCGATGGACCGTAGTCCTCTTCTGCCACCTTGTCCGCTGCCTCCTTATCGTACCTCACAACAGTCTCCTGCGTACTCCTCTTCGTCGCAAACAACAGACGACTCAACGGGGACCTCGAGCCACTTGCTCACCCCCCCCAACGTCCGACTGTGAACGCAGCCCGAGCGAGAAGCGTGGCATTGCCCTCTCTCCTTGCTCTCTCCCTCACAACACGCTGGCCATATCCAGTAGTATACCCATGGCCCTTCATTCTGTTTTTGGCACACAGCCACAATGCTTCGCCCTCCCCTCTCTAGTACAACTCACACCCACACACCCACACACGCCGTGACACCAGCGCGTTGTACCATGACCAGCAAGAAGCCAGCCACCGCGCCAGTGGACTTGGGGCCGGTCCAGTCGGCCGTGCTACTCGTGCAGGTGGAGGCACTTGCGGCGGACGAGGCCATCCGTGCCGAACTTAAGAAGCGAGGCTTCGCCATCACGACGCAAGCGCTCGTCCACTTGTCCGCAGCACACGCCAGGCATTTTGTCTGTCACGTTCACAACCCAGAGAGGAGCCCACAGTCCCAACTGTCCTCGTCCTCCCCTGAGAATACCGCCACGGCCTCCTCGCAACGAGACAAAGTGGCCACACCACGTTCCCCTCGAGCCACCGCTTCCGAGAATACCGATGGAGATCATCCTGTCACCACCAAGCCGGACGATGCGATCGCCGGACTCGCACGCGGTCCCGTGCTCATGCTGCGAGTGGAGAAGCCCAACGCCGTCGCCGATCTCCAGGACCTCGTCGGCCCCGCCAGCGTCGATCAGTGGGCTTCTGCACCTACCAGTCTTCGCGCTAGCTTTGGCACGGACGCCGTTCGTATCGGTGTGCGCTGCTCCGCCCACGAGGCGACCGTGGAGAACGAAGTCGCGTTCCTCCTCGCCCACACGCAGCCAGTGTCCTCCTCTGGACCAAGCCACCATCACAGTACCACTGGAGCTGACCGTCAGAGTGTCGGCAAGTCGGCGGCCGTGGATCTCACACAGCTGCAAGCTTTCCTCTTCCCATCGCACGTGCAGCACCCGAACTCGACGGGTCGACTGTTTGTCTTTGGCCTGTATGGTCCGCTGGCCGCGGACGCCACGCTCCGCTCGGGGGAGCGTGGCACCCACGTGGTCACGGACCGTGAGTTGGACACGATGGCCAGCCGCATGGAGCGCGAAGACATCCTCGCAGTGTACGCCATGGGCTCGCTCTCCCAGGAGGACGAGGAGCAGGTGCTGCGGACGGTGGACGGCACGCTCAAGGCATTCCCACGGTACTCGCGCCGCGACGTCGACGAGCTCTTCCGCACGCTGCCACGTGACCCCCAGGGCAAGCGAAGCTTCCACGACATGCAGGCGTACGTACCGGTCTATGATCGTCCTTGGTGGACAGCGTGATTGATGCACTGATTCGCTGTATGTATTTATGTGTGTATGGCTAGGGCCATCATGCGGGAGCGGTGCCGCCGCGTGCTGTGCATGAAGGAGCGCGTCCACCCGCAGCTGGCTGCTCCGCTTCAGAACCGGTTCCGCCAGGCACTCCAGCGCATCATGAAGACACGGGACGAGATCGCACCGGCCTCCATGTTCATCAAGGACCTCGGGTTCACCGGTGCCGAGAACGCCACGCTCGTGGCGAGGCTGCTCAGCAACCACTCGTTCCAGATCTGCCACTTGGACGACGGCAACTCGCCCGAGCTCACACAGAACGTGCGCTTACTGAGGGAGCAGCTCCATGACCCAAGCACCGACCCTCGCGCGCAGTGGAACCCAAGCACGGCGGTGAATGGGCCAGCGACGCTCCGACAGGCCTAAGGTCTACCTACGGTCGTTTCGTGCAAATACTAGTAGGAAAACAGTGGAACACAGGCAGGTCTAACGTTATGGTAGTAGGTCGGTCGTACGGTACTGAAAAGTCTTAGGCGGTCTTGCGTTTCTTCTTGTTGCTGGCAGCAGCGGCCGATGAGGACGACGACGACGGCGTCGCCGCGATCTCGTGGACAAAGCCCGTGCGCTCCTCGTCGAGCTGGCGCTTTAAATACTTCATGCCCGCGAGGTTGAACCCAAGCCGGTTCTTGTTGACCACGAGCTGCGCGCGCAGCTTGGTCCAGAGCAGCTGCAGCTCGGTGAACAAGTGCGGCCGCTGGCTGATGGCCGCGTGGTGGAGCTTGAGCAGGTGCAACAACACCTGGCAGTGGAATTCCACCTCCAAGTGGTGCGAGATGAGCTGCAGCAGCAACGCGATCAGCTTCTCCACGTACTCGAACGGCAGCACGATCAACGCCTCCTCCATGTCCGCTGGGCGGATGCGACGCAGCGTGTGGAGCACGTACTTGAGCGGCGCGTACCCGAGCAGCAGGATGTTGGGCGTGCGCTTGGGCAGCTTGTTGGTCATCTCAACGGCCGTGCCCAGCTCCTTGGCCTTCTTGGCGTGGAGATGCTCGAATTCAGCAATGTCCTTGAGCTCCTTGTCGGCCAACTCGATCGCCTCCATCAGACTCTCGGCAGCACGCACGGATTCGATCGTCTTCTTGGTCGCGGACGCCGACTGCTCGTTGCTGCCCGTGTTCTCACCGTCCATCTTGCCCATGGCCGGCGCCTTGCGGTTGTTCTCAGCGACGAGGTCTTGTTCAAAGAGCTCTTCCAGCTCTTTTTCTTTTTCTTCTTCAAGGAACACCTGGTCCTCCGTGCGCACGTACTTGACGATGGATCGATCCTGCGAGCTGCTCACCACGAAGCTGCCGTCGTGCGCGACCGCGAGCCCCCAGACTTCGCCAAAGTGTTCGTTGTCGATCTTGAGGATACGTTCGAAGTGGTCACCGTCCCAGTACGCGATGCTCTTGTCCTTGGACGCCGTGAAAAAGTAGTGCGTCTTGTGCACAAAGCGTACGGCCATGATCGAGTCCTGGTGCGCAAAGATCGACTTGTGGCAATCGCCAAAGTCCAAGCCCCAGAGCTTGACGTTCTTGTCCGCCGATGCCGTCACCAGCATGGTATCGTCCGACGAGATGTCCATCGCCATGACGGGCAGCTTGTGGCCGTACAAGCTCACAAAGAACTTGAGCGAGTCGTCGTGAAAGACCTTGACCGTGCAGTCCAGCAGCGCGACGGCGACCACGAGCCGCTTGGCGTCCTTGGTGTGCGAGTACTTGACGCAGAGCACGTCGTCCGACATCTTGAGCAACCGCGAATGGCTCAACCCGAGGCGCAGCCCGCCGTCGTTCGCCACGCGGTGCATCTCAAAGTCCCAAAAGTTGACGTGCTGGTCGGCACCGCCGGTGACGATGCCCTTGCCGTCCGGGCGCACATCGATTGACCAGACTGCGCTGCCATTGTGGGCGTCGTCCTCCCGCCAGATGCACTCACCCGAGTTCAAGTCGAAGAGCAGCAGGGCGCCCGTCTTGGTGCCCACCACGACGTGCATGTTGCCCGGTGCGAACGCGGCCGAGAGCGCCAGCGACACGCCGTCACTCAGCGTGCGGATGCACTGCAAGGAGCGCGCGTTCCAGATCTTGACCGACGCGTTCGACAGCGACAGGATGAGCTGGTCGTCGGAGCTGACCGCCACCAGGCGCACGTCCGAGCGGTGGCCGCTGAGCGCGATCGTGTGCGCCTTGGCGTACCGCGCCTCGAGGTCCGTGGCGCTCGGCGTCAGCGCGTAGCTCTCCATCGAGTTGTTCTGGAGCCCGAGCAAGACAGACGTGGTGCCGTCCTTGGCGATGTCGGGCGAGAATGCGAACGATTTGATGCGGTGCGTGGTGCGGACCACACACACCAGCTCGAGTTCGTCGGTCGCCGAGTTGTCGTGCTCGTCGTTGTCGGCGGCGGTGGTGGTGGTGGTGGTGGTGGCGGCGTCCTCGTGTCCGCCGTTCTGTTGTTGCTTCTCCTGCTTCTTCTTGGCCTTTTCCCGCAGACGCTTTTCGCGTCGCTGTTGCTTCTTCTTGATCTCCTCCTTGGAGCGAAGCTTGTACACCTCGACCGTCTTCCCGGCACTCTGCACGCCCACGAGATCGCCACGCACGTTGTACGCCACGCGCATCGCGCGGTCGTTGGTCTGGCGGTAGATGGCGCCCAGGAGCTTGAGCCACTCGTGGCTGCCGCCGTCGCTCGGCGTCGGGTGCTGGACCAGCCACACGCGCAGCTGGTTGTCGGACGCGCCCGTGACCAGTCGGTCCCCGGACGGACTCACGTCCAGCGACCACACTTCGTTGCGGTGGCCCACACACGTCTGCACGCAGTGCTGCGTCTCCAGGTCCCACACTTTGACCAGTGTGTCCTTGGACGCCGACACGAGCATGCCCTGGCTTGGTCCAAGGAACGCCAGCGCGGTCACCTGGTCCTTGTGGCCCTTCAAGCGGAAGCGGCCGGTCTGGCTCACCACGTCCCACACGATCACGTCCGTGTCGCGCGAGCCGGAGGCCAGCAGCGCGCCGTCCGCGCTGTACCGCAGGCACTCGACCGCGGCCTTGTGGCCATCGAGCGTCACCTCGAGCGCGCCCGTGGCGAAGCGGAAGATGCGCACGGCGCCCGTCGAGTAACCCGCGGCCACGAACACGCCGTCCGGGCTCAGCGCGAGCGCCGTGACCTGCCCGGGCTTGGCGTCGCCGCCGCCCACGCGCAGCTCACGCACTTTGTTGCCCTGGCGGACGTGCCACACGGCGATGTCCTGCAGCGCCGGCGCGATCGCGAAGCGGCCCGACTGGTCGAACAGCACGTTGCCCTCGAGCGACGCGATCACGCCGAATCCGCAGTCGCGCTCATAGCGAAGGTACGACTTGACCATCTCGAAGCGCTGTGGGGGATGGTTTGCGCCGAATGCGAGGATTGACGTGCCCACCAGCCAACCCAGCAGCGCCAAAGGCAACAATAGAGGAGCAAAAATCAGTTTTTATCCAATGAAAACGCATTTATTCCCTGGATGGCAGTCGTCGAAACCTATTTTTGACAACGTCGACAATATATTTCGACAATTTGATTTCCCTTATCTCAGTGTATAAACTTTCTGTGTACCTCTTTAAATAGATGCGCAGACTGTGAAATCTAATGTAGATACCTCTCTTTATCTATAGACGGCACAAACGTATTCCATGCAACACTGAAGGGTATGCATTTTCAGGACACCATGCGTATCTGTTAGTGGAGGGTTTATATACGATAATAAAGGATACCAGATAACATAACACATTAGATTTACAACTTTGTTTTTGAAAAGTGTTGCGTTGCATAAATGGATGTACAAAATATAGTCTCAGCATTTCGTATATTTGCTCGTTGGAGTGCTGCTCGACTAGTCGTGATCATCTGGGCTGTCCCGAGTGGCTGCCTGCCACCGTGTCGATGAACTGTTCACTTGAGTTGATATTGTTATGTGAGGCAAGAGTGTGTGATCCAAGAGAGTTGCGATGGATTGACTTGACGCCAGCCTGCATATCGATCATGAAACCGCGGCCGACTATCACTTCGGATCTCAACGGTGCCATCTACACACCTCGACGAGATAAAATCCGGCATGCACCTCGACCACCTCTGGTGTGACTTTGGCATTGCACTCGTGTTCGCATCGTGCGCTGTTGCGCTGGTGGCTCCATTCATCAGCAACAAAGATGACATGGCTACGTTTTGTAAAAGTGTTTTAGGTCGTGGAAAACGGTTTAGAAAAAAAATTTGAGGCCAAGAAAAACACTTTTTCATAGACTTCACCAAGGGGGGTCTTCAATTGAAAGCCTCCAAGGTTTCTTCAAGACCAAGAGGGGGAAAGCAAGGAGGAGCTTGCTTGCAGCCTCGCTTCCCGGCGCCTATCGACGCCAATCGAAGCAGAAGGAGAGCCGAAGCGTTCATCATTGCGAAGGGTCCACGATGGACTTTCTTCGGTTGCTCTCGGATGATCTCCAGTCGCTGCGCAGCGAGACCAAGAAGAAGTACCCGGTCGTGAAAGAGGCCGTGGACAAGGCGCTCGAGACGCTGCCGTATCTGCAAAAGCAGTACGCGGCGCTGCTCCGCGTGGACAATGCGCCTGGCCCGGGCCACCCCCTCTTCAAGAGCGAGAGCGTGCTGCGGCCCTTCCTCTTGGCGTGCAACCACACGAATGCCTCCCACAAGATCGTGATCCTCGCGCTCGTGAGCATCCAGCGGCTCGTGAGCTGGGACGCCATCGAACAGTCGAGCGTCGGCAGCATCCTGCGTGTGCTGCAGATCCAGGCAGAGAAGAACACGCACGTGGATGTGCAGGTGAAGCTGCTACAAACACTCCTCCAGTTGGTGACACTGGGATCCCAAGATTCAAGCTCCTCTACCGCCGCGTCTACCACGCGATCAGCGACGATCACTGCGTCCAACAGCGGCCGTGACACCACCGAGCAGTCAGGAAATGAATCACTGACGGAGAATGCGCTCGTGGGCAGCGAAGACCTCGTGATGCAGGCGATCTGGATCTGTATCCACCTCCATGGTGGCAGCAGCAGCGCCAGCTCCGTGGTGGGCAACACAGCGGCGATGACGATCCGCCAGGTCGTGTCGCTCGCGTTCGGCAAAGTGCAGACGAGTCCCGAGGCCAAGCGGGTTGGTGTGCTGGTGTTCCAGGAGCTGTGCTTTATGAGTCGTGAAGAGAGTGGTGTGTGGCTGAAGCGGTCAGCGACGTCACCGATGAGTGTGGCGCTGGGAGTGGAGCTGTTGGAGACAATCCTGTCGGGTCATTCAGCGCTGTTCCGCGACGACGCAGAGTTCTACTCGGTCCTGAAGCAGCACATCTGTTCGTTAGTTCAGTACGCACTAGAGACGGGCTGTGCAGCTGCCGAGACCAAGCACTCCTCGTCCACGGCGGCATCCATCACCGCAAGTGCTCTCCAGTCTCTGAGCAGCAACTCAGGTGGAAGCAACAACAACAGCAGTGGGATCAGCGCTCCATTCTTTCCGTTACTTGTGCGGGCCATGCGCTTGGCCAGCGTCATGCTGTGCACCTTCAGTGATATTCTGCCAGAAGAGTGCACGAACATTCTACGAAGCGTGCTTGAGATTGTATCGACCGGTGCATACTACCAGCCAGGTAACGCCAAGTCGCCTAGCCACGCGAAACTCACGGCGCAGGAGGCGAAGAGCTTCATCTCGCATCACAGCTCCGGGCCGTCCGGTTTTTCCAGCGGATCAGGCAACAGCAATTCCCAGCACGTCAGCAATATCGCCTATGTCACGTGGCCCGTGCTGCTGGCGCTCGAGGTGCTCAATCGTGTGGCGTTGGAAGCCACCATGGTCGCTGCGATCTCCAACTATGGCGAACCGATGCTGCAGCACATCGCGCGCACTGTATCATCAGTGGTGACGACCTCACCCCCTTCAGATTTCCGGTTACCAGGTGGGGAGGTGGTCGTAGCGCCGCGATCCGGACTCGAAATCCTGAATGATCAAGATGCTCCACCGCTGCAGCCCTTCTTTGCTGCGATTCGCGTCGCCGTGACGTGCGAGAGCAATTTAATTGCCTCGATCTTCGATCTTTCTAGGTTGATTGGAGAAGACGCGGCTCAAAGCGACATGCTGGCCAAGCAATGTGTCAACATCTTGGCTCCGTTCTGTCTGCAGACCTTTTCCCACACGATGCGCCACTGCCGTGAAGTCGAACTCATCCAGATCTCGCTCAAGTCGTACCACGTGCTGGCCACGATCGCCTCCCGTCTTCGCGCCAATCTCGCCTCTGCTGCGGAAACAGCGCGCACTGCTGATCCCCACTCGTCCGCTCATTGGGAGGCATCGTCCAAGAAGATGGATGAGGCGACGCTGGCGTGCATGCGCGCACTGTGTGCCTTCTCGTTCTCACTACCCGAGAGTGTGCGAGGCTCTGCCGCCCGAAGTTCTGGATCAAGCAACGGCATTGGAAGCAGCGGAGGTTCGTCGAGCGCAAGTATATTGGACCACACTGAGAACGATGCGGCATCGGATGAGAGTGAATCCTGTGTGATCACGCTCACGTGGCGAGAAGTGCACGCGATGAAAGCACTCTTCAGTGCCGCACACATCATGGAAGAAGAAATGGTGGAAGTGGAGTGGTGCGCGCTGCTCGAAGCCTTTGAGATCATCGTCGGTCTCACGGATAGCAAAGTGAAGGGTGGACAGAACAAGATTCCGACCAAGAACTACCGCATCGGTGCGTTTCGTGTGGAAGACGAAGACGTCGAGCAGCAACTTGTGATGCTGAGCAGCTCGATTGTGGAGCTGTTTCGAGATGCACTGAAGCTGAGCAGTAGCGCACTGCGTCGCCTGACTGCAGCGCTACGGAAGGTATGCTGGGATCAACTCGGTCTCCCGCTTCAGAACGGTGCAGTCACTGTGGCTGCGTCCGCGGCTGATGCGCAGAATCAACGCCGTCCAAGCGGAAATGGTTTGGGAACGCGACCGCCTGCCGACTCAAGCGCCAACGAGATGGAGTTACCAATACTATCAGCGGCCCATCAGATCAAGACGTACCAGAACTTCCTCGGTATCGGGCTGACCGGATCAGGCGCTTATCTTCCCAGCTTCGCTTTTCGCATGTTGACGCAGTTGGCCACCAACAGCAAACGCTGTTTCGAAGACGTCACGAACGAACTGCTCGTCATGGTGACGTACTCCCTTCCAGCTCCAGCGACGCCGTCACAGTTTCCTCAGCTGTATCAGTTCCAAGTGGTGGCGACCGACAGTATCTTGCAGCTTATGCAGCGAGCTCTCCTGAATGTGATCAACAGCTTGTCACCGACCACGAAGCTGCCGAACGACGCAACGCTGGAGCAAATGGAAGCCCATGCGAAGAAGTTTGACAAAACCGCGCCGCATGTGTTCGACCAGCAAGAGCTATTCAAACCGCTGCTGAAGCTCATGCGCAGTGACATGAAAGACCGCGTACTGGTCGGCATGCTCGACCTACTGAACGGTTGTGGTCATCTCATCAACGTTGGGTGGCCGCTCATACTCCAGTCGGTCCAAGAAGCTTGCGAGATCGGCGATGGAAAGACCCAGCTCGCTGCGTTCAAGTGCCTGCGTGTGATCGTCGACGATCTGCTGGTGTCCATCCCGAGGATGTATCTACGCCACTGTGTGTCATGCATTGGCCGCTTCGCTAGCTGTGCGAAAGACGTCAATATCAGCCTGACGGCAGTCAACGAGCTCTGGAGCGTTGCCGACATTATCGGGAAGCAAAAGTCCAAGGTGTCCACTCAGACTCCAGCTGATACCAAGAACCCAAGTGCCAAGCCGTCTTCATACTGGGCGTGTGCCTTTGCTGAGCTCATGCAGGTGGCACTGGATGATCGCACAGAAGTTCGCAACTGTGCGATCAACACTCTGTTCGGCACTGGGGTGACATACGGCGTCCAGTTTGACCTCGCCGAGTGGCAGCTTTTTATCAATGAGACGGTGCTTCCGTTAGCCTCCAAGCTGCAGCAAGGGCGAGGTGCGATGCTGTCCGAGCCAGTGCCCAAGAATGCTGGTAGCATCATGCTCCACCACTCCCGGGACAGCGCGCAAAAGCAGTGGGACGAATCGCGCGTCTTGATGCTCACGGGGATCAGCCGAGTGCTGCAGACGAACTGCAACGTGCTGCTCTCGCATGCGACTTGGTTCTCTGATGTGTGGAGAGAGCTGCTCAAGCACCTCGCGTTGAACTCGGAGAGTGCGATGTCCAAAGAAGTCGTGCTTGCCGCTGTGAACACGCTGCAAACGCTGTTGCAGGTGTCGTCATTGAGTGACTTTGATCAGATCGCTCAGTCGCAGCCTGTTCGAGCCGGTGCGGGGATGCGAGTGGTCGGCGGCGCGCTCGTGTCCACCGCAAGCTCATCGTCGTTGTCGTCAACCACTCAGGGGCAAGTACACAAGCGAACAGCGTCCATGCCAACCTCTCAGGTTGTCAGGAATCCAGCGCTGTGGGAAGCCGCTTTCGCCCAGTTACTTCAACTGTGTGACAAGCGAGCTGTATCCAAGCAACAAGGTAACTGGAAGGAAGAGGATGAGCAGGAGATTGCAAGCTCCGTGGTGTCGGTGTTAGTGACCTTGTACTCGCAGGCGAAGGAGTTCGAGTTCAAGGACGAGCGCAACGTCGTGCGGCTGCTCTCATTGTTTGAGACGCTGGTGATGCGCCACGTGCTGGCCGACGACGTGGATATCAAGGTGGTGAACAACGTCACGACCAACAGCCTGCAGTCTCGGGTTCTCAACGCGTTCGAAGAGTGTGGTTCGTTTGCTGCGCACCCGGAGGTCCACGAACAAGCGCTCGACCAGCTGGTGCTGTATGTCAAGCTCTCGGCATCGCGTGACCTCGTCTTCTTCACGCGCCACGCGTTGATGTCGCTCGCAAAACTGTATGCCAGTGTCTCCACCGAGGCTCGACGTGACCGGTTTGAGGCAGTTTTGTTGAGTGTGCAGTCGTTTCTCCGTGTGGCCAGTGGCTCGTCGTCTCCCGAGAAGAAGTCACAAGGCGCGGCGGCTCGGAAGGCAGCATCTCAGTTGTGGAAACACGCGTTGCGGGTGCTCCTGGTGTTGGTCTCGCATGGGTTGGCTGCTGTTCGTCTCGAGCGCGGCTTCTGGCGGCAACTTCTTGATACCATCGAAAGCTTTCTGTCACCAAGCTCTGGCCAACTGCCTAGGTTTGCCCAAGGCGAAGAAGATGAAGCATTGGTTCTCAGTGTGCTCGAGTATCTCGTGGACAGCGTCATCGCGTTGTTTGCTGGTGGCGCTGGGGCCCTGTTACTGTCGGAGGCTTCCGAGCAGTATCAGCAGTTTTCGGATGCGCTCCTGGCGTTGCTGTGTTCCGGTGTGGATGGCGTCATGGACCAGCAAAGCAAGCCACTGCTCAAGTGCTGCGTGCGGCAACTCGCGACGCTGAGCATCCAGCGAGAGGACGAACGGCTGGCGCTGCTCGCTTGCACGTACCTCGTCCGATGCTGCGATGCAGCACTTCGCTCTTTCGCGACGCTAAAAGATTCATCACGTGAGGAAGGCAAGCCATCCTCATCCACTACGATCGAGCACGAAATCCCTCTTGAAAAGATGGCGCTGCTTGCAGGTCGCGATCGCGTTGTGATCCTGCTCACCAGTACCTGTGAAGTCGGGCTGAACCCACGCAGCGTGCTCGAGATGTTCCCGGCGCTCTGCACGTGCATCACGTCCAACGACCTCGAGGTTCGGCGCCTCATTCAGCGCCTGCTCACGCAAGCACGGCTCGCTGAGTTCTGCCTCGACGTCTTGGACGTACACGAGGTGACCGTCGCCGCCGCGTCCTCACGCACCAACAGCGGCACCAACAGCGGCACCACCCGACGCACCAGTAGTAGCAGCGTGAGCGGCAACCCAGTCAACTGGTCCAGCTATGCGTGATCACGCTAGTTGGTTGCGTGCATCGAAAGCAACTCGTGCATTTTCGTAGAGCTAAAGCTAAACGTCGCAATCTGTCTCGAAGCGAATCAAATTGCCGCTACTGTAGTGGTGACCCAGTTGCGCGCGTCACAGATGGCTACATTCGTATTTTTAGCCAATTAAATCACTTCATTCCGTCCACGATTGCGTGATCCATATCCTCATCATCAAGGTCACCAGAAGCGACCAAACATCCTACAGTACTTCGATGCCCACACTTTGCAGTTTGCGTACATCAACGCATGCGCCGATCCTCCGCAGCGCTGCTCTTGGTCTCGCTCACCGCCACCACCTCGCGCCTCCGCTCATTGCCGCTCTCGTCGCCTCAGGCACAAACCTGTACCGCTCCGCTCTCGACTATGGCTTCTACTACCGACGCCTTCCGCCAGCCTGCCATCTTCGTCCCGCATGGTGGTGGTCCCATGCCGATCCTCGGCGATCCAGGTCACGCAGGGATGGCCAAGTGGCTCAACAACTTCCAAAAAGGCTTTGTCGCCACCAAACCGGACGCCATCGTACTGGTCACCGCGCACTGGGAGGAGGAGGTGACAACCATCACCTCGGCCGCCGCCCCAGAGCTCTACTACGACTACTACGGCTTCCCAGACGCGGCCTATGACATCAAGTACCCGGCGCCTGGCCATCCAGCGCTTGCCGCGCGCATTCAGAAGCTGCTCGGCGACAAGGGCATCCCGGCCAAGCTCAACGCCAAGCGTGGCAACGACCACGGCGTCTTCGTCCCTCTCAAGCTCATGTTCCCAGACGCCGACGTACCCGTGGTGCAGATGTCGCTTCTGCGGTCGCTGGACCCAGAAGCACACATCCGTGTGGGCGAGGCGCTGCGTGAATTGCGCAAGGACAACATTCTGCTGATCGGGTCAGGACTGTCGTTCCATTCGTTCAAGTACTTCTTCGGCGACCAGAACGCCGGCCACCGCATCAGCCTCAAGTTCCACGAGTACCTCACCAAGACGCTGGTCAAGACCACCGACGCCAAGGAGCGTCGTGAATTGCTCCAGCGGTGGCGTCAGGATGCGCCGTACGCTCGCGAGGTGCACCCACGAGAGGAGCACTTGATGCCGCTCTTTGTGATCGCCGGTGCTGGCCTCGACGAGCCGTGTGAAGAGATCTTTGGCGACAAGATCATCAATATCCACACTACGGGCTATCTCTTTGGCAAGCGCAGCTAGAACGATAGTCGCGTCGACATGAAAGAATGTTTAGTACAATACACAACGATACGGCCTTTTGATTTGGACTCACATGCGCAGGGGTCCGAGAATACAATAACCTTATTATTAATTTGGTCGAGAGGAAATAATCAATTACTGAATATCCCATCTCAAAATAATAAATATTTCAATAATATATCAGCATATTCACGCTATGTTTTAGCCAACTTTCCG
>JAADXF010000255.1:0-26469 GCA_023337575.1 Pythium chondricola | reverse complement strand
CCTTCGCCTCTACCAAGACAACGGGGTCAAAGACAAAGCGACGAAGGCAGCGTGGCTGCAGCATCGCGAGGCGCTGCGTGCTGAGGTCCTCACTCTTCCTCCGAAGCGCGACCACCAGAAGCGCAAACGCAAGACTGTTGATGTCGCTGGGCGACTACTCACCGTCGAGTTGCTTGAGGAGATCGAAGCCCAGGAAGCGGCGGAGCTCGAGGCGCGGCTTGCGAAGAAGCGCGCCGGGAGGAAGTAGTCAATGCATAGAGGGATAAGTAGCTCCTTGAAGAGCAGGATGCATTTTGCCAATGAGAGGAATCGAACCCCCGTCTTCTCTTTCGAGAGCTTTGCCGTTAAGCTACATTGGCTGGCAGTGCGAGCGGAGCATTAATCCCCCCTCAGTCAGATATGGACTTTCGACGGTAGGAACGACAACCCTCTTAGAATGGCACGGCAGCGCCGAAGCGCTACGCCACTCCCCCTCAATTCTCCCCAAGCACGTCAATGCTAGAGGTGGTCAGATTCGCACTGAAGACCACGCGACAATAGTCATAGCGATGCTGTTTTTGGTGGGAGACATTGTGGTGACGCTTATACTCAGAAACGCTTTCAGCCAACCAAAACTTGTGAATGGCAGTTCTTCAGAGAGTGCTGCTGGACGGAAACCAGCCAATCACGACAGGATACTCCGACAAATTTATACGCCATCAAACTTGAAGTGCTATTAATTTATGGTTATCAGCATGTCACAGAAGCGAGTGATCAAGAAATCCACAAACTCGACAAATCCCATACAAAAAGCAAGTCAAGAACACCTCAAAAACTGGTCGGTGAGAATTCTCTTCGCCACTTTAATCCTTCGTAACTTGATGAAATCGGCTCGGTTTCGAGATTGTTTTCGCCATCTGTGAGAACAGCAAACAGTGATAATGGGGCACATTTCTGATTTCAAAAAGAACCACTCTACCAAAACTTATGGCGATTTTGCATAGGTGTCCAATTTTCCCTCAGAAACTGGTCGTTTACGTTACAATGGTTGTATGCGATTGTACGAGCGTACAGTGATTGCAGCTGTGTACGTTTGTGCAAACTGATCGACCACGTGCAAACCGATCGACCACGAGCCTGAGATGTTTGTGCATTTGCTTCATGTGATTGTCCAAGCTACAGTAGCGCATCGTACTGTAGTGCACCGGTTGGACGAGGGCAGGTCCTTGTGGGCTTGTGGTGACTTTTTTGGACAAACAACCCGCTCCTTTGGTGTCGAACGCGTGACAGGTACTAGTACAGTGATTGTAGCCAGGTGTAGTTGTGGTTGTATTGATTGTCTGACCGTTACAAAACATGACAGTCTTTGATTTCTGTGATTTGCCGCAGGCATCACTCACGGCCATCGACACCGCACCTCGCCTCGACCCCAGCCCGGCTACCGACAACCCGACTACCGACCCGATGAACTCGCCATCGACCACGATTGATCCCGTTGCCAACGACGATGCAGGAGACGCGTTCTACGAAGGTAAGGTCAACCTCATTGTCCCTGGTCCTCTTCATATCCTTTCTGACTTAACCCTTTCGCGGTTGAAAAATTACAATAGGAATAGTATCAGCATACAAAAGGCAAGTATATAAGCTGCAGAAGGGTACAAATTGTTCCCTTCTGGAAATGACTGTATAATTATCTCGTACCGTGTTTTGTAACATATTTTTTACAAAAAGCTACCATATGGAAAATCATACCATCTGGGTCATTTTATTTGGACTCAGAAATTATCAGAAACCATACCCACTTTTGCCAAAGGGAACTAATTGTTCCCTTCTCGGGCCATCCCACATATCCACTTTTGTAAACACCTCAGAAAGGCAAAAAAGTGTACCATTTACCACGAAAGGGTTAATACACCTTAACTTAAAAAAAACGCGACGTCCAACGGGATCCTCCCAAGTGCCCCACACCGCGACGAGTGGATCCGCAAGACGGACGTCGAGGGCAAGTTCTACTGGTACCGTGGCCTCCACCTCCAACACCAATAGCAACCAGCTAGTCGACACAGCGTTTGTCCCTCGATTCACCGACATCCAGACCACGGATACTGAACCGACCACGCCAGCATCATTAGTGCAGTGAGTCCCATCCGTGTCCGCCAACGCGCTTGACTTCCCACATGGCGATGGTGTTGTTCCTGGACTCGCAGCGACGCTGGTACTGATGGCGCAGCGGCCATTCCCGACCAAGTACACCGAGTTCGTGGAGCGTGCGGTCGCGCTGACGCCCGTCGACGCCACCATCCGTCTACACGTCTCCGACCTCGCTAGTCCCAAGACGTTCGAGCAGTCGATGGCTCAGCTGCTGGGGTCCGAGAATACAATAGCCTTATTATTAATTTGGTCGAGAGGAAATATACAATTACTGAATATCCCATCTCAAAATAATACATATTTCCAATAATATATCAGCATATTCACGCTATTTTCAGCCAATTCCCGTCTTTTTAACGTGTTATTGCCCGTATTTTTTGCACTTAACGGTATATTCAAATTTTGCATCATACTAGTATTTATGTTTTAACACTATTGTATTGCTTGAAAACAATACAATATCGATATTTATTTTGAGTGGCCATCAGCAATTATATTAATAACAAAAATATTTGTTATTGTAGAATTTAACTCTTTTGTCCAAAATAGTTGTTAGTCTGCCAGACTAACCGTATATATAGCTCTGTTTGTCAGATATAGCCCTGATTTGCTAAATAAATACGAGAGGGACTCCGATTAAAGAAGTAAATAGAGATGACGGTCAAACCAGATAAATTCTTCAATAAATACTGAAATACAAAAATACCCGTAATACTTTCTATTGTATTATTTTTTCGGTCCCCTGCTGCTGTCCGCCTTGTCACCAAACGAAGTAAAGGAAAAGAAAAAGGAAAAGGAAAGTTGCTGTCAGACGTCGGACAGCGCTCGAGGGGAGCAGTGGCGTCGACCCTTGTTACCAAACGAAGTGCACCGCATCGCCATCGAGTATGCGCCGAGCAGGTCACTCGCGATGCAGACCCGCAACAAGACTATGGACTGGCACCGCGAGTGGCTCTCGGTCCTCCACACCAAACTGGCCGACCCAGCCACCGGTCTCTTTGTCTGTGTCAACCACGAGCAGCAGACGTACCACGTGAACCCGAACTCACTGGCCGCTTGCGGCGAGCACGACCTCACGTACCTGTTCGCGGTGGGCCGCATGCTGGTTCATCACTTGGTGCATAGCGACTTGCTGTCCTTCCACTTGTCTCGACCACTGCTGAAGGTGCTACTGGGCCAGCCACTTGGTGTGGATGACCTGGAGCACTTTGACCCAGTGGTGTACAAGAGTCTACAGCGCGTACTGTCGACAGCGAACACCGAGTCGCTGACGCTGGACTTTACGATGACAGAGAAGCGCGGTGTTGGTAGTGGTCGGTGTCAGTATCATTGGTGGAGCTGGTGCCGAATGGCCGCAACATCGCGGTCACCGACGCCAACAAACATGAGTACGCCATGCGTGTGGCGCAGCACATGATAGTGGAGCGAGTGTCGTCGCAGTTGGCGTCGCTGTGCTGTGGGTTCTACAGCGTGGTGCCGCAAGAGCTGCTGCTGTTGGTATCGGACGCGGAGGAGCTGGATTACTTGCTGTGTGGCGTGGACGACATCGACGTGGACGACTGGGAGCGCCACACCAAGTACGATAAGCACCTGTTCAAAGCGTCAGCGATAGAGTACTTTGGGCGATTCGTTCGCGAGATGCCAGTGGCATACCAGCGCAACCTTTTCCACTTCGCCACCGGTCTGCGACGTGTGCCATTCGGTGGATTAGCGGTGCTCGAGAGCTGGGACGGCTGCCTTGCGCAGTTCTCGTTGCAAGCTATTATTAAAATAACACAATGTAGTATAATACTAGAAAATGAAGAGTGTGCTTGATTCTCTGCATGGACTTGGTGTAGACTACGTTTAGGTCGTGCGCTGGCGCTTGGATTCGCGCAGCTCTTGGAAGAATTCCTGGATGTCCTGGGCACGCACCGTCTTGCCGGTGGTCGCGAATCTTGACAGGTATGACTGGAGCTGGGTCTTCATGTGGTTGTACCCCATCGCCATCTCGATCTGCTGTTCGTGCGAGAGGTTCGACTGGAACGCACGCTCCGCCGCGGCCTCAAGGCTCGACATGGCCGTCTCGATGGTAGAAGACACTACCGGATCAGTCGATGCTGAGTTGGTGGTGGTGGCAGTACGACTGACGGTAGTACTAGTCCCAGACGATGAGGCCGTGTGAGTGGATGCAGCCTCCAGCTCCTGCTGCTGTTCCTTGGCACGCTCCTCGTACGCATACAGCGAGTCTTCCACGTCCATGAGGAATGCGATCTGCTCACGCTCCATGCGTGCCACACATTTAGAGCACGAACACAGTCGTGTACGCCACTCGACGGACCAGAACGTGGGCCCTGGGGCACTATTATCGTCAGTGTTAGTGTTGGCGGTCACCTGCCGTGCCTCCAAGAGAGCCAATACACACTCTCCCTCTCCGACCGTGATGTCGGCAGTGGCGTCGTCACTCTGCAGTAGCTGGTACGCGGCCAGGAACGGGTGCTTGGCCATACACGGTGCACAGATGAGCTCATCGAACTGCACCGACAGCCGAGCATCGGGCGAGGAGAAGATGTGCTCCTCGTGGAGCCAGTCTTCACACACGATGCACTGCACCATCACCTCGGGCGTCGTGCGCGCCGGGTCCGGGTACGGTCGGTGGCACACGCAATAAGTGCCCACAAAATTCTGCGAGTATTTGTTGCGGTCATTGGTCGGTGCCTTGTCGGCAAACAGCACGCACTTGGCGTCCATGGAGAAGCGATCGTTGCCGCAGTCACAGCGGAAGTCGCGCTTGGTGTAGAGCTCCACGATATCGTGGTCGGCGTGGCAGTGGTAGCTGCACGCGAGGCACACGCCGGCCACTTTGTCCTGGTCCAATGGTCCAGGCGTGCACGTCAGGCACGCGTACAGCGCCTGGCGGTAGTACCCGAGCTCATAGCTGCAGCTGTCGGTGCTCGCGTCGCCCAGTACGGCAGCCGCGGCGTCGTGGAGCTCCGACTGTTCTTGCACGATCTCCTGCAGAGTCACCACGTCCTCGTCTTCCTCGTCATCGTGTGCTTCTTCGGTGTTGGTTTCGGTCGCGATCTCTTCGTGTGTGGCTAGCGCTGGTGCTGCGGAGGCAATGGTGGCGGCGGGTGTTGGCGTAGCGTCCGCGTTCGGCGCCGCCGGGAGCTGCGAGTCGGTTCCCGCCATTTTGTTTGGGCTTGGTGGATGCCTACTTCTAAGTACAGTATGTCGCCATGGGTTGGCGCGCCAACTGGCGCCAAAGGCAATCACAAAACAAGGTATATTGTGCAATAAGTGAAATTTTGCGTTTCATTATTGTGAATTACGAACTCACAATTATTAATACTACGTAGTAGTACACAAAGAGACCGGCGGCTGGTTCGGGCCACTCGTGGAGTCCAGTCCTGATAAGTGCATGGCATGGCGCTTCCTGTGTATGTCAGCCATCGCATCACCTGGTCCTGGTATATGCTCAATCCACATCCAAAAGAATCCACATACAAGCACACGATTTCTATAATTCCAATACACTACTGATCCTGTCACCCCACAGTACCCATACCGACTCGTGCCTTGATCACCCAGTGCTCACACTGCTCAGGACTCGTTCACGAGCGCGGTGATCTCCTTGTAGTCGCTGAGCAGCGAGCTCAGCTCGTCCGAGTACTTGGCAGTAATGACCACGTCCTCCGAGGTGGGCACGTCCGTTTTCTTGAGCGTGATCTTGTACTGGTTGTACGTGCCTCCCCAGTGCACGATCTCACTGTAGTCGCAGAATGCCAACAGCGCGCCGTCTCGGCCGATGAAATGGATCCCGTAGCAGTTGACCCCGAGCACAAAGTAGCTCGGAATCTCGGCACCCAGGAACGTGTGCAGGTCGCGCTTCGCCGAGCTCGACCGCGTGAGCAACTTGCACGGGAAGAAGCTCGCGCCGTACAGCCGATGCCGCGCCGCTTCCTCGATGTAGATGCGCTGGAGTTCAGCCGTGGATACGGCCGCCGTGTGGTCGTCCAAGAGCAGATTCGCCTGCCAGAAGTCAAGCACGATCTCGGCCCAGTCCTCTTCCGTGTGGGTGCCTTGCCACTCGACGGGCATGTAGTCGAAGACGTTCATGTCCAGCATCTCGTCGACTGTCTGCGGCAGGTCGTCGCCGCAGTCGATCGCAATCGCCAGAGATGTGAAGCGGATGACCGCGTCTTCTTCGAGGAGAGGCAGGTTGCCACGCACGATCTCGTCTTGGACTTGGATGTACATCAGCCGATCAAACATGTCATCTTCATAGCGCAGTGCGTACAGCGGATGTAGGCGAATCTTGAGCTGGAACTTGAGCTCCCGGCCACGAATCAGCTCCTTTTCAAAGATGTCACCGAGGAAAACGCCGCCGTTGAGGAACGTCGTCGCTGCGAGGAACTTGTGGAAGTAACTGGAGGATGCAGACGCTCCTGCTCCGCTGGTATTGGTTGCTTCGTCGACGACGCTGTCCGTCTCCCCTCCAACACGAGGAGTAGCAGCGACAAACGACGTGCCAGGGGCTACTGCGGTCGAGTTGGACCTGCTCGCACTTCCAATCTTCTCAGTCACGGCACAGAGGCCCAGGAACTTGCTGAAGCGGTCGTCGAGGCCCAGGAAATGCGCGCAAATCTCGACGAGATGATCGACAGTGAGCTCAGGCGTCACAGGGAACTGCTCGGCGAGGGGCGTGCCGTCGAGGAGCTCCACCGTGCACAGAAACGGAGGTCGCGCTTCGTATCCTCGTATCTCTTCGATGCTTGGGATAAACCCCGTCGCACCATTCGTGAGCAGATTCTCCAATTTCTTGAGCGAGTAGGCCGCAAAGTTCCGGACGAGGCGCCAGAAACTATTGGACTCGGTCGTCTGCGCCTTGAGGAAGAGCAACACGTACTGCTCGAGTGCCGCGGAGGGTGGGAACGACGTCACACACATCGCAAAGAGCGACCATCCACGGATACTGCTGTCTCGCTTTGGGTTCTTCGTCAACTGCTTCATCAGCTGAAGGTACATCTCATCGACGAGCGAGGACTTGATCAATCCGATCTGGAGTACGTACTGCGCGAGCATCTCTCGATAGAACACTATGCGATCTCGCATGTAGCCGAGAATGCACCGGTTGATCGAGAGAGCGAGTCGAGTGTCGGCGTCCTCGAGCGTCGTCAAGCTCTGACCAAGTGCTCGTCCTTCCCACCCAAGCTTCTTGGTCTCCTTGCTTGCGGTGCTTCCGCTTCGCAACCGCTCAAACGTGTGGAAGGCGGCTGCATCCTTTTCAGCACGTGGATCGGACCGGTCATCGCTCGTCTCGTTGAAGTCACCATCCCAGCCAGTCGTGTCCGACGTCATGCGCATCAGATCAGCTGACGATGCTGGCGGTAGCATGAGATCGTCGTCGTCGAAGGGTCTGGAGGTTCCCGCCATGGAAGGACGATCACCGATAGTCAATGTGCTGCTGCGCGCGGCGAAGATGCGGTCTTCTGCTCTAGACAGCAATCGGTTGTGGACACCAGCGCGCTTCGCAGCTTCGATGCTGGATTCCAGTTTTGCGACGGAGAGCGTCTCAGGAGGAAGAGATAAAGCCGACTCGAGTCTCTGGGAGGCCATGAGACATCCCTCCATCTTACGACGCAGTGCCTGGGCCGAGCTCTCGATCTCGCGCTGACGATCGGCACCGAGACCAGGATACTGCTCTCGTGCAGTCTTCGCGAATGCCTGGAGTTCGCGTGTGTAAAACTCCATTCCATCTTCACGCAGTTCGCTGTTTCGCTCCAGTCGCATGGTGAAGAATCGCATCGCGGCGATGAGTGCAATGTCAGACTCGACGACACGACCAGCCTTCTTCTTCTGCACCAACTGGTATGCATCAAACAGCGCCGTAAACTGTGCTGGCACGCAGTGTCCGACTCCAATCGCTCGCTGGAACGCGTCTTCGATCACCAGCGCATCGTTCGGGCCGCTTGCTGTTGTTGCTCGCTGGATCACGTGCTCCACGTCCGCGACCTTCAAGCGGCGCGAAATCTTGGCATCCAGAAGCTGTTCCAACTCAGCAGGGATTCCTGTCTTGAGAGCTTGCAGCTTGGCCTCGTCTATCGTTGTCCACAGAAGGTGAAGTGAAGTCTCCAATGGCATTTGTTTCTTGGTTGGCTTTCGAGCTGGTGGTTGCGCCGGGGTGCTTGGAACTGCGGCGCCCGACGCTGCAGCCAAAGCGGTCAACTTGTCCCGTTCGCGCTCGGCGTTCTTGAGGTTGAAGTCCCACTTGGCGAGGCCAGCGTCGACAGCAGCATCAATGGCTTGATTCAGCAACTCCAAGTCTTGTGACACCTTGGCGATGTTGAGGAACTTGAGGATCAATTTGCGCTCGCTCGCGACGCTGATTCCACTCAGCTCATTCTCAACTCGCTTAGTGGCGTCTTCCATGAGCTTGTTGGACGGAACTCCGAGCGCCTCCAGGCGAAGCAGGACGCGCTGCGCTGCGATCAAATTGTCTTCGACCATCGCCTTGTCAAGAGCCGCAAGAAGAGCCGTCGGATCGATCAGTGCTGAGTTGACTGTCACTGTCTCTGCGGCATCATCCCTACCGTCGCTACCCGAATGCTGTTCAGCCAGTTGTTTGAGAAGCGCAGTGGCTTCGGGGAAGGTGTCTTCCAGTCCGTGCTCGACAGCTTTCAGTGCAGGTGTGAGGAAAGACTTGAGCATTGCCGCGTAGTCTTCAGATGATGCTGAACTGAGTCGAGTGACGGCACTGCTGACGCTCTCCACGATGCTCTTCACTTCGAGTGCGCGAATGATCATCATCGTCGCGATTTTGCGCTCTAGCGACTCCATCACGACTTCTTCGAGCGTCGCCAGCGCCGCCATGAGCGCATCGGGGTCGTTCTCGACGATCGACTCGCGCAGACGTTCATTCACGACGGTCGAGCTCTCGCCTTTCTTTATCTTCGCATTCTGGGATGCAATCAACTGCTTCTGCAGGCCACGGAGCGAGTCGATTCGCATGTGAGGGCACCATTTCTCGGCCGATGCGATCGCGAAGTTGATCAACGCAAGGTGTCCAAGGCTCTGCGCATCGTCAATGATCGACTCCACGTACGCCTCCTCGTCGAGTCGGGAGAGTGAAAGCTTGGCCTCTTTCAGCACTCGGATATTTTCCACGCCGCGCTTCCCCAAAACCGACACACAGTCGTTTAAGCTATGCACCACCTCATCGCTCGCTTTCTGGTGTAGGGCCATCCGAACTCGCTGCATCAACTCCAGAATCTGCGCCGACTTCTTGCGTGCAGAGCCTCGCACAAGGTTACGTTGGATCATTGTCGCACACGCATTCAGGTACAGGGACCGAGCATGCTCCAGCTTCTTCCACTGATGGCTTGTCAGGTACACGGTCGCTTGGCCCACCACGAACTTGTCTTCCTCCACGACACCGATCGCTGACAGTGCTCGTAATAACGACTCGAGTGTTCCTCGATGGCCGCAGATGCTCTTGTAGCGCCGGAAGAAATGATTATGAGTCAACCGCACGCTGTACACCGATCGGCTCGCTCGAATCAGGTCAACCAATCGCGCGTCGCGGATCTGCTGCATCACAAACTCGGAATCCAACGCGCCTTCTTCCATGTCCACGCTCGGTTTGACGCACACGAGAAAGTTCTTGCCAGTGTGTGCCAGGGCGTTGAGAAGCGCATCAGCCTGGTGCATCACTTCCGCACACGCCGAGTTATCACCCGTCTCACCTGACTTCAGGTCGCGCGTGGACGTCACAAACTTGGAATGTGGGTTGCTGGCCGCCTTCGCTTTACCACCAGCACTCGCTGACGCGACTTGAGCTGCCCCCACCGCGTGAAGCACTGCGTTCTTGGAGGAGTGCATGATCGCAGCACATGTTACCGAGATCGTCAAGGTGTTTCTCGCGACGAGGCCCTTGCCAGAGTACGTGACCTTTCCACCGTAGTGCTCCACGACGAACAACGAACGCCACTCCTTCGATGGCGTCAGGTACTCGCTGGTGACATCCTGGCCGACATTCGGGCGAGAGATAGCTCGCACGCCTTCATTTCCAGCGAGAATCTTTGCCACCAGATCCTCATCGTTTGGCGAACGCACTTTGCTGTGTTCGATGAGTTGCGCGAAGATTCCGAACGGCACGTTCTCGAACAGCGTCAGGCACTCGTCGAGATCCGCACCAAAGTGAGCCTTCTGGGTGAGCCGGAGCTCCACATGCTGAGATTCGGATCCGCCCACGTCTCCCAAGTTGGTCGCCAGCGTGTTCTGCACGTAGAAGCTGTGGACTTTTTCGCTCCAGTAGTTGAAGCAGAGCTGGTCGAATCCGTTATACTGGCCGCTACCATCGAGATTCTCGAAGCCCACGATGTCCAACACGTGGATGCCTTGCGAGTTCAGCACGATGTTCGACTTTTCATACCGATCGAAGATGCCACCGAGAATTCCGTTCAGCGTCTCGACCAGGAACGTAAACAAAGCCACGTACAGGCAGCGTATGAACGTGTCACGAGCCTTTCGAGCCTGGGACACGGTCACAACTTTGAGAGAAGACACCGTCTTGTTGTTGCTGTCCTTGGAGAAGAACTGGCGCGTTCTGAAGTAGTTGTCGAGCACGACTGGTTCAACTTCGAGCAGCTTCGCCGCCAGCACGATCTGGTTCGGGTCCTTCAACGCGCACGGAAATGAAGACGATGACGAGGTCGATGCCTCACTCCTTTGGTCAGCCTGGGACGTGTCCGGAACAAACTCGACGTTGCCAAGATGCAGGATGGCAGCGATGATTCGAACGATCTCCATTCGCTGATGCTTGCGGATGCGCAGCGCTGAGAAACTGGACATCAAGTCTCGATAGTCTCGAGCATCCATGGCGGCTGTATCTTCTGGCCTGCCCAACCCCGTCAAGGGTGTTGCCCCATTGGCAGCTTGATCGGAGTTCCCCATCGTCGTTCGAACCAACGCGAAATCAGAGGCAGGTTTGTTCAGCTCGAGCGCATCGCGTAAGGTCGGATCATGCTGAACGCCAGCGAGGACTTGGTAAAAGATATGGAAGTTGCGTTCTTGTTCTCGACGGTCAATGACTCGCGTCTTCTCGAAATAATGAGTCGTGAATCCACCACCAATCACATATCCGTGGCGACTGAACTCGACCGAGATCATCTTGGCGAAGCGAGAAGAGTTCGGGTTCTGCGGCGTGGCAGCGTTGCCGAATGCTTCCAGCACCGTGAACGCGTGGAGTATCTGCTGTCCAATCGGATGAAGCACGCCGGGATCACTCTCGACATCAGACCGAACAGGATTCTCACCAATCTCACACAGGTACTGGACAATCAACTTCGCAGCCTCGGATTTGCCCGACCCCATGCCTCCAAGTAGAATCACCGCTTGATCTTCCGCCGCCTCTTGCATACACTGAATCGCATTCTGTGCGACAGCGAAGATATGTGGCGGCGTATCGTTTGCACCGCCGCTGGTCGATCCTCCGACGCCACTGCCGGTGGTTCCCTGGTTGGGGCTCTTGTTGTACGCCTGCATGTGGTCTGGCGTGAAGATCGGCAGCGGCATGACCGGATTAATGCTCACAAGCACGCGATCGACCCACGTGTACACCTGCTCCATTCGATACCGAGATCGTAGCGTGTACAGCACGATGTTTTCCAACTGAGCCGTGGAGAACACCTCATTGCGCGTGAAATCTCCCGTTGATGACATGAGCGTGAGCGCGCTCAGATCGTGGATCTCGAGCGATGGCTTGGTCTTTGGATGGTGGCTCAGCGGCAGTCGTACCAGCGTCCGTTCGTCTCGGATCTCTCGCTCCTCGCCGTCCTCAGTATGCACCACGATGACCGGTTGCTCGCTGTCTTTGCCTTCGTTGTAATAGTACCCCATGCGCGCCACGACAGCAGGAACACACAGTGCCCCGGCATCGCTGACCCACACATAATCTCCCTCTTCGAGCGGCGGCGGTGGAGGCGGCGCTGTCACGACCCCAGGCTTCTTTCGCGTCCCACTCATCCGATGACTCGTCGCTGGTGGCGGCTCATTTGAATACTGGTGCCTCGGCGTGGATGACGATGAGAACGATCCACGGTTCATCGCCTGGCTCACGGCGGCTGCAGGGGAGACCGTCTCGCCATACGACGCGCCGTTCGGTTGTTCCATGTACTGCATTTGCTTCTCCATCGCGATGCGCTGCTGGGAGCTTGGTCGCGACCGCGCCTGTCGCGCCGCCGCCGCGTGCTGTGCCGCTTGCGCCTGTGCTTGCGCCATCGCCGCGGCGGACGGCGACGCCTGCGGCTGGTACGCGTACGGTTGCGGTTGTGGACGGAGGGATCCGTTCCCGTAGCTTCCCCCGTAGTCCTCATGCGCGTATCGCGACGCCGCGGACGTAGAGATTGGCGGCGGCGGCATTGGCTCCTGCTGCTGCGCGCCATAGTACGGGCTCGCGCGGTACCCTGCGTTTGTTGGCGTGGAATGAGTCGGGTAATGAGACGACGACGAGGAAGTCGCGCCACTCGCCGACGCCGGCGGCGCACGAGAGCTGCGACTGTGCTCGCCGTGGGCCCCGTTCATCACACCGCTCCCCTTTATCTGCTACGCTAGCTTCCTTCTTCCTCTGCGCGGTCTACGCCGCTACGTGGCTGCTAATACACGCAGAGAGATGTCAGGGAGGCGTGTGTTTCCCTTCTGGCTTCGGGGGCGCGAGAGGGAAGGAGCGTGGACAGGGGCTAGTATTTGAAGCATCAACAAGTTATTCAGATGACGTGCGGATAAAGGAAAAACAGATAAACACACGTCAATAAGAAGGGCTTGAATACTGTATTTGATCACAGTAACCTCACGACTTGGACCACTACAAACTTCTTGCTCGCGGCAGCAAGGACTTCCTTGATCTCGGTCTTGAGCTCCTCATCCTTTTTTGCAGAGAGGTCGCCCTCACGAACCTTGCGCACGAGCTCCTCAGTGAGTTCGGTGGTGTCGAGTTGACGGGATGGAGCCTTCTTCAACACCGACTTGATCAGCTTGGACAACTTGATCGGCTTGGCTTCATCACTGCTCTTTGCCTTCTTCGTCGCCTTTTTTTCGGCCACTGGTTCCTCGCTTGGTTCAGGTTGGCTGCGTTTCTTGTCGTTTCCGTTTTCAGTCGCGTTGGCGCTCGCTGCGTCCGACTTGGCTTGCTCTTCGGCCTTCTTCGCTGCCTCCTCCGACTGCTTATACGCCTGTTCGAACTCGTTCCAGACCTTCTGGATCGTCGCATCGTCCGTGATGCCGATGCTGTTCTTCATAAAGTTGACGTACTTGGCCTTCTTGCGCGGAACGTTATCGTAGCCTGCTACGCGGTCGAGCACATTCTGCAGGTTCGTATCATTCGCAGGGCATTTGGTGGTGGTCACGACCTCAACCCATCGCTCCTGCGGAGTCATCTTCTTCTGCTTGGCCTTGTACAGGCCGCCTTCGTACTTTTGCGCCTCGGAGACGCAGCTTGTGTGCGCGGCATAGTCGTTGCCTTCAAACACGACGCTGCAGTCGACACAGCTCACGGCCCAGCAGTTGCGGCAGCGCGCCGCGTGTGCGTCGACCTTGTTCTTCTTCAGCGACTCATTGCAGCCTTCGCAGACGAAGAACACCATGCTTGCTCGGTGATGCCTGCGTGATTGGAATTGACGATGCCTCTTCGGTTCCCAATCATTCACATCAACCAATCAACGGCATCAACACCAATTATTCTGTTATGGGGGATATCAGCCTAAGCCTTCGTTATTGTATACCTAGATTATCAATACAAGGTGCATTAAATCAATATTGACTCTAAACAATGTGTATTCGCTTTGTGTAGCCATTATTATTTACCGATATCTTAGCCGTGGGCGCTCAAGTGAATGCAGTGTGAGATATCCGTTGAGCACCAGCAGAGTCAATAGCGCCACGCTCATGCATGATTCTCGGTGCGACAGTACCATGCCGTTCAGCCAGAGAACGATGAGTGCTTGCTTCCCGCTGGAAAGCCTCCGCACTCGTCCAAACCAGTGGTTCCAAAAGGCGAGGACATCGTGACGTCGCAGGACTTGACGAGACACGGCGGGTGGACCGCGGACACTCTTTGGCGTGGCCAATGCGGTTTCGATCGATGGTTTCTTTGGTTCGGGCATAGGTAGCTGGATTGACGAGTCAGATGAAAGCGCAGAGCACGACTGCGGCGAGGCAATCACCGCCGGACTCACGTCATGAACCTGAGCTCGGTCACCATCGTTTTCTTCGTCATCAGACACTTCCTCTTCGTCCTTTCCACCATCGTCGTCCTCATCATCGTCATCAGAGTCGTCTTCGTTATCGTTGTCGTTGGCCGCGTCGGCGTCATTCTTGTCCGTGGTGCCATCGAGATCAACAGATGTTGATCGATTGCTTCGACGCTTCATCTGAGCTGCGAGGATCGCCGTTGAGATCGCATGCTCCCATTCGTTGTACTCTGCCTGCGAGGATGAACACAACTTCCAACAGCGCTTGCGAGCACGCACCATGAACAGGTATGGCGTCGGTGCACCGTCGTCGTTGCTTGTGATCGCCAGACACGCATTCTTCGTCGACAGGCTGATCTTGGCGAGCGATACACCCTTACGATAGGCGTGCTCCGAGTCGTAATACCGGAGAGAGCACTTGGCCGTGTCGAGGACAAACCATTTCTGGTACCAGTTGCGACCACGAAACTTGACATTGCGCTCGACGATCAGCATTCCTTTCTTGATCGTGTCGGCTTGCTCGTGCTTGCCCCAGATGAATGGTTTGGTGATCAGTGACAAGGAGCTGTTCATAATCTGGCGAGGATAGAGCGACGCATTTCGGCTCTGTGCAATGTAGCCGGATCGACGACCATCAATCATGGGTGTCGCATCGGGCACAGGTGACAATGGTCCACTGCAGACAGCGTCCAGGTCTACACCCGACAAACCACGCGTCTGCTCGACTTCAGCCCAATAGATGAGTACCTTGGTCTTGCTCCACGTGTACGTGTTGTCCCAATCTAGACTGAGCGTCCCTGGCTCGGTGCACTTGAACGATCCTTTCGATGGCTTCACCTGTGACTCCTCCCTCGAGTACACTCGGACCGTTTCCCCATTGAACGTTGCGCTGAATCCAATGTTGTGTTTCTTGGTCGTGAACTGCCACGACGCCACGTCCCATGGATTCTGAAGGCGAAGGCTCAGCGAAAATGACTGGCCTGCTCGAACGTGCACAATCGTACCGGGCAGACCGTCTAGCATCTTCGTCGATACAATTTCGTCCTCGTCGCTGTCTTCACTCTGTGGAGACTCCTCTAAGAAGTCCCGCAGCAGCTTGGAATGCTTCACCTCAGCTAGATCAAGCAGTTGCTTCAGATACTCATTCAGCTCCTTTGTCTTCTGCTCGATATACGCATTGTCGAAGCGCTTCTTCCGCATCGTCGGGAGGTCTTTTGGCAACTTGGACTTGGGGAACTTTTTGACCAACTGCGATCACGTCATCTTCCACTGAGCACGGGTAAGGTAGCAAGCTACCAATTGACACATGCTCGGCTTACCTGGGCATGAAGCGCTCTGATCTGTTCGTAACTACGGAGCGTCTGGTAGTCGCCCGTGTGGTCCTCGAAATGGGCCACCAGCATGAAGAGTGAGTAGTAGGACGCACGATCTGGGATGTACCGCAATGGATCTAGCACTTTCTTCTTAGGGGAGGGACACTTCTGAATCGTATGTGCCTCGATGACACAGCTCAGCAGCATCTTCTTGGGCATGCGCGAAGCAGCAGCGTTGCTCACAGCCTCTGTTCGGGCCTGGGGTGGCAAGTCCTCCATGCTGTCATTCACTGCGCTCATTGTGTCCGTCCCCATGCCTCGAACCAGTGTGCTTGTTCCGTCACTTGATGCTGAGCACTGTGTGCCGCTGAGTATGCACAGCACGTCTTGCAGACCCGTCGTCCTTGCTGTGGCCAAGCTCGTAACAAACAACCGATGCTATTATTAAGAGGGCATTTTGCAGTTCATTGAAGTTGCTGCTCGTGATGTACTGATATAGCATCAATAAGTCATTTCTATGTGGACCACATCAATTACGGTGCGGTCCTACCTTTTGTGAGACCCCTCGATGTCCGACCCCATCATCAACTGGCGGGTGCATGACGCGTGTGCCCAAGCAACTTCAGAATCGAATTCGCCGCCAAAGAAGTAATCACAGACCAAGAATGTCGGGCTACGTGCAGAGCGATGAAGAGTTCAAGGCCACGGTCGCGCAGGACAAGTACACCATCGCGTCCTTCTCGGCGCCGTGGTGCGGCAGCTGCAAGATGATCAAGCCAAAGGTGGAGGCGCTCGCGGGCGAGCTCGCGGACAAGGCGGTGAGTCCTTCGTTGCACTGATTGATGATGATTGGGTCGTGCAAATCCACTGAATCTCTGTGACGATTGATCGGTGCAGACGTTCATCAAGCTTGATGCGGAGGAGCTCGAGGAGCTCTTTGAGGAGCTCGAGGTGGAGAGCTTCCCACACTTTCGCGTGTACAAGGCGGGTGAAGTCGTGGGCGAGTACACCGGCTCCAAGCTGGACAAGATCGAGGAGTTCCTCCGCGCGAACGTGCAATAAATTAGAATAAATGGGTGACTGCGTTCCATGGTGTGTGCTACTGGTTCTCATCATTGCAACCATCACTCTTGAAGTGATCGCAAAATTCTGACTTTGACAGATCTCAATGGAAGTGCATCGTCGATGCTTCTTCCTCCCCCGTATTCTCATAGGCGCTGGCACAGACGCACGCTGTGATTCGCAGCCATACATTCCCCATGACGGCAAGCGCACCTCTTGATGCACCCCGGAATATCGGAAAGGTACCGAAATGGCGACAGACACCAGCGACAAATCGAGTCACCGTTCGGTATTTTATCTCATCGGTGACTCCCTCATTCAGGACGCCAGCGCTGTCGTGAATGGCGGATGGAGCGCTCTGGAGCTCTCTGATTCAGCAAGAGTACGTGCGCTCGGTCGACGTTGTGAACAGAGGACTGTGTGGCTACAACACCAAGTTCGTCGTCGACCACGCTTTAAAAACCTTGTGCGATGAGCTCGACCGGTCCTTTAGAGGGTTAACCCAGTGCTGATCACGCTGTGTCTTGGTGCGAATGACGCGGCGCTAGTGAATGGACCTGAGGGCTTCCTGCACGTCCCAGTGTACCCATACCACGCGAACCTTGGCCGCAGCATCACCGAGTTTAGACAACACGCCCCGCAAGCCAAGCTGCACATCACGCCACCAGTGGTAGACGATGACCACCGCCGTCGGTTCCAAGTTGAAGCAGGAGGACCAAGCGAGCCACTGGATCGCACGAACCAACAGGCAGCGATCTACGCGGCAGCGTGTGCAGATGTGGCGGCGTCATTTAGCGACGTCGCCTTGCTGGACCTGCACACGTATTTCAGCAAGCAATACCCAGACGCAACTGAGCGCGGCTCGTTCTTCGCTGATAGGCTCCATTTCACCAAGGAGGGGAACCGGTTCGTACTTGAGCAAGTCTATGCGCATATCAGACGGTTGCTAGCGACAGCATCGTGGCAATTTCCCGACATCCGCGACGTCGCTCAGCTGGATTGATGGATCACGAATGTAATACTACTACAGTAGTAAGCATCGAGCCATGCAGCCCAGCAGTGTACTAGCACGTCGAGATATCTTTCCTGGATTAGCATTGACTTCAGAACAGACTCAGCAACATGACACACATCGGCCAAAAATAGATAGCTGCCTCATACACACCATCAGACGTTGACACCCACGTCGTCGACACCTCATCATCTCTAGGCTTGAGCCGCCATCACGAGATCAACTGGCAGGTCGATCGGACATCGTGTCCATTGGCCCCATGTCGTCGATCGCAGCGCTGAACCATCCACGCCGATGTGTGCGAGGTATCGAGTGCAGCTGTGGTCATGGAGCACCATAATTCTTGTTTCTCACACGTGCTTCTCACGCAGAACTCGGCGACTTTGATGCTGCCATGGGCTGGGCATTCCAGGACTTGGTTCGCGCTGACGACTCAGGTGTGTTCTCATGGAGTTCATGCACTGGGCCAACCTCCTCTCATTCTTACGTATGCAACTACAGCCTTTGACGATGAAATCGAAGCCGTGCATCGCAACCAGAAGCGCCGAGAGCATACACATACAGCAATGAACCAACCGTTTGACCTCCCGCATGGTTTCATCGCCCCCACCGCGGCACGGCCCTCCCATTCGACGTCAGCGAGCCACCACAAGAATGGCAAGAAGATCGTCGCTTCGCATGTCCACAGTGCAGCATATCGCAAGCAACCGACCTCTGGAAAGCGCTCTGAATCGCGTGCCGTGGATCACTCTGCTCCAGTGCGATGCAGTCGATCGCCACCAAAAAAGAAAAATGATGCCGAAGAAGAGGAGATTGATTTCGTCTACGACACGAGCGTTCGCCGCAAGCTGCGTGAACGAATGGACACCGATCGATGGGATACTCTTCACTGTGTTGCAGAGCGGGAGCGGCAGCTACGTGACGAGAACAAGTGGATCGGCGATGGTACCTCACAGCGCAAGCATGCGTGGCACGCTGATGGTACTGGGGCAGCTCATCAGTCCCCACCGCGTGCCAATCCTACAACCGATAAGAAACGAGCCACGTCGGCAGGGAGCACGCGCAGTAGTGCATCAGCATCAAGCAGGACAAAGAAGGCTGCTGTCGTGAGTGGCAAGACGTCGATCGCCCCAAACATATCTGAATGGCGGACACAGTCGTTCCCCTTTCATCCGTGTGAGGAAACAGAGCGCAAGCAGCAGCTCGCGGAAGCACAACGACGACAGCAAGAGCAAACGCGTCTTTCTCGCGAAGTTGAGCGCACGATTGACGAGTTTGAACAGCGCATGGACCAATGATCATTGTGAATGCTAGTACACTACGAACATCGGTTGATAAGTGAACCTATATGAGCTCGAGGGATCAGTGCGCACACAAAGACTCTTCGACTCTCTGCATCTATGCCATACGCAGCGGCGGCGCGATCAGGATCACAGCGTCACCACGCACGAACAGCATCTCGATCTCGCGCTTGGACTGCTTGATGATCTCTTCGTACGTCTCCTCATCCAATTCGTGGACCGTGATGGTTTCTTCCACGCCGCTGATCACGAGATTCAAGTGCTGGTCGTATGCCTGCAGAACGCCACGCAGTTCGCGGTCACCTCGGCACTTGACGTGGATCTTCTCGCCGATGCTCAGCCGGATGAGATCCATCGGCTCGTCGATAGAGGCCGCCATGGGATTTGTTGGCTTGGTACTTGTGAGAAAATGGCGGTTTATAAACCTAACGTGGTAGGTTTAATTATCAAAATAAATTTAAACCTAGTTAATCTAGGTCAGATCTTCAAAGGACGTTACCCGGCTTGACTCCGCCATGCCTTCGCCTCGTCAATCGACATGGAACGGACTCATTTCGGGTCTGGGATCTGGCGGTGGTGCAGCAGCTTTGTCGGAACGATGCGTTCGATTGTTCGCTGCACCATCTCGAACACGAGGCGATTGCCATAACCTGACAAGTGGATACCGTCGCTGTACAGCTTGATCTGATCGCTGGGGTCGGGATCTTTCAGTACATTTCCATGATGTTCGGAAGAGATCAACGAGCTCGACACGCTCGAGGGTAGCCGCTACTTCTCGACAAACCGAGGCATACTTGGCCGTCTCTTCGTTTCTTCGCATCAATGGATGCGTCGGTCGCCCGATGGTTTCCAGGTGCGTAGCGAGCATACTCTCCTGCACAGGCGGTGGCGTCATCAGGAGGATGTGGGCTTTAGCAGCGTGGGCTTGGAGCTGAGCCAAAATGGCGAGCAAGTTGCTGTGATATTCTTGCACTGGCACATGTGTCTCGGAGTCCCAGCTGTCCTCAGTTGCCGCGTCGTTCGTCCCAAGCCACAGCGTGATGACCGTCGGGTCGTACCTCTCCTGCACCTCGGCAGTGACCAGAGGGAGAGCATTCTCCACAAAGTCACGAGTCGTCCAGCCAGCGAGACTGCGGTTGATCACATCCACCGAGCGCTCGTAGCTGCTCCACAACCACACCATCCACCCTACCGGGGTCGCATCATCTCCATGCTGGGTTAACGAATCACCGAGATGGTAAAACAACGACCGACACCGTGTCGGCGACACGTCGTGTGATTGTTGGCCTGAACCGACGAGCTCGTCGCCACAGTGCACGAGGCGAGAAGCGCGAGTTGGAGGAAGCAACGCAGAAGCATCTCAACTGGTTCGCCGTGACCTCGGTCATGAATGGAAATGCTCTCCGATGTCCTTCCAATGAGCACGAAGCCACGCCGCGTATTAATAGCTCCTCACTGACACACGTCGCACAGCTACCATGGTGTGCACGATCCCATCATGTCGTACCCAAGTGGTATTAATATGCACAAGTAGACTTGCTGTGGAGAGCTTCAAATCGATCGGCGTTGTTGGCCATCAGTTCTCAAGATGCTCAACTACCGCCGCAAACTCCGCGCTCGCCTGCTCGTCGCAGCATTCATGGGCCACAACGCCATACGCTTCACACTGGCTCACAAGGATCGTCGCCCCAAGCTTCCTACCAGTGCTGCATCACCACGACGGAAACGCATCTGGTCGTAAAAGACCCATCGAATCCCATTCTAGCACCAACAACACAGACCAAGTACTTCCATCCAAACTTCATTCTCTACGCAATAGACACTGGTACATTGATCACCACGGCGTCAGGCTCTTTCTGATCCTGCAGCATCTTGTGGAGCAGGTAGTTCTGATACGGGTCCTTTGGTCCGGTAAACTTGAACTTGTCTGGGCACGGGTCTGGTCCAGCCGTCAACTGCCACGTGAGGGTCTCTGCCTGGAAACACGCCTTCTTCTTTCCAGTGGCGTCCCCTGTCACAGTCTCCCATCGTCCGTCAGCCGGCCGCATCACCACAATGGCATTCTCCGTGGTCTTGGGTTCCTTCTCTGCCCACGACCACACCTGGGCTTTCATCGTCGCAGCATTCATGTTGTCGGTCGCGACCAAGTTGATATTCCACCGTACAAAGTTGCCCACATTGTCAGCCATCAGCTGGACCGGTAGCTCCCTCGAAATTTGGCCGCGCTCGTCCAGTGTGATGTAGCGAAGCGGCGACTGGTACGACCGCAGGAAATACTCCGTACCGTACACCTTGCGTCCCCCAAGGACGCGTTCATCGTTGGGTAGATCGTTGATGTACTTGGTGTCCAAGATCGCGTGGCCCTTGCAGAAACTCTTGAGCTGGTAGCACGCATGCGTCTCACGGTTTGCCAGCAACACGACGCGGTAACCCTGGTTTATCCACGACTCGATGGTAGTGTTTGCTCCTCCTGTCCACTGGTTGTCAGCCAGAGTTTTCAACTGTTCGATCGGCACCACGAGCCTCCCGAACACTTCGATCGCGAGAGCGTCCAGGTCGGCGTCTTTCTTGAGATCAGCGATCTCGCTGCCCGTGTCAAAGTACAAGAACACCAGCTCATCCTGCGCCTGTTTGATGTCGAGCCACTTGCGAATCTCCACAAATGCACTGCGTGCTGTTCGCTGCTCTTCTCCCTTGATACCAGACAGCGATGGGAAGCAGCCCAGCAAGTCAGGGCTCCACAGCACGTCTCCAAACACACCCAACTGTGCTTTGATCACGTCGTACAGTACTTGTACGGACGCAGAGCCAAACCCACCGCAGTGCGCGATCCGCAGGTCATCGAGGAAGTAGTGCACGTCGATCTCGAGCCACCGGACGCCCATGCGCAGCTGATCGGCCATGCTCAAGATGTGGTTGTTGGTCTTCATATACGAGTACTTTTTGTCCTTGTTCAGGTTGGCGTTCATCAACTGATCGCGGTTCCCGAAGCCATCGGCCAAGTTGATGGCACTGTTGTGGGTCGCTGGAAGCTGCGCTTGACAGATCGGCCCAGCGTACGCCAACTTGCGCTGGTACTTGAGCGTCTGCGCGACCCACGGGTCGATTGCCACGGTTCCCTTCTTGCAGATCTCACTGCATACCACGCCGGCCGCGTCACACTTCTTCACACGTCCACACTGTGTGTCACCCAGGTCGTTCGTATTTGGGTTGTTGTTGCCCGGCGTGATATCCCGGCCTTTGATCTGCATCAGTCCGCTTGGCGGCGTGCACTTGGAGTCGGCGTAGTTGCAGCTGGCCGTGTTGGCGAGCGAGTCCACGAACTGGGCCAGTGTGCCGTTGGGGAACTCGACGATCCCATTGAGAAACTCGATCGGTGTTGAGCCAAGCAGTTGCGCAAAACCCACTTGGATTGTGTGCATCAGTGGTCGAATATAATGGGTGCAGCAGCCGTAGTCCACCGTTGATGATGTCTTGAGCGACGCGGTGTTCGAGTAGGTCTTGCCCCGCATCCCGTCACACTCTTCCCCGTTAGCCATCGTGACAAACGGCAGCAAAAAATGCTCGAGCAAGTGGAACTCTTTCTTCTTGTACTTGGTCGTGAGCTGCGAGTAGATCGAGAGGCCGCACGTTTGCGGTGTGTCTTGGCGAGTCGTGCAGAAGAGGTTGTTGACACCGTTGAGCATGTCTTGCAGCACGAACGCGTCCTTGCGGATGGTAGGCGGAGCGATCATGTTCAGGAGATCTGCGAGGTCACTCAGTTCACCACAGCACTCCAGGTCCTTCTCTGCGAGGGTGAGCAGCCTGGGTAGAATTGCCTCGGCACACGGTGACACGATCGTGTTGTAGTCCTTGCAGAAGGCATCCATTTTGTTCGCATCCGTGGACGACATGTGATCGTACAGCGCGGCTGAAATTTTTGCGGGGGAGGATGCCAGTGACACCACCAAGTCGGCGGCTTCCTTGAGCGGCTTGCTCTTGGCCAAATCGCTGAGCTTGAGCACGGAGCAGTCCAGCGTGGTTTGCGTGAGGATCTTGAGCAGCTCGCCCTTGTTGTTGCCAAAGCATTTATCGAAACCGAACGTCGTGGGCAGCTTTACAAAGGGCACAGACCCGCATTTTGCGTTGACGCTCGATGCCGAGAATCCAGCGCAGCAAGCGGCGGCAGCGATATTGAAGACTCGACGCATGAGCGGTGCTTCGTTATGACGAAAAACGAAAAATGAGGGATTGAGGGTTCATGAGATGGTGCTACGGCGGAGATAAGAGACACGTAGACTTCATCTACGTGTGTTCCACGGCGCGACAGGAAGCGGCGCATCCAAGCGGACGCGGCGACAGTCTATTATAGCATCCGAGAACCAGAGAGGTGGAGCCATCTCGGATCGGTCACAATGCGACGGTTGAGTGCTTCTACCGCACTAAATCAGTATCCTTTTCACTACGTTGACCAAATGTGCACACAAAACTACTAAGTTAACTGAATCAGATGGTGATTGAAATGAGTTGGCACTGATCGACGATCGTTCAGATCAAAGCCAGGAGCATCGATTGCTTGAAGGTTACTGTTCCTTGCCAAGTCATTATTCCTCAGTGCATTCGTGGAAACTATCAGAGCGATGAGCCACTGAAGGCGCTGTAGAGCACTGAGCACTTCAAGGGATGACACACTACATTACGTTCAGTACTGGTTGAAGCATAGGGCCTTGCTCATCGAGCCAACGAGTTGCAGGTACTGTAGTGTTGGCACAGTAGTCAACGTGTCTCGAGCATGCATTCCTGCAGTACAACTGCAAGTGCTTTCTTCCGTAGATAGAAGCAAGTGTTCGGACGTACTATCTGATTCGCTAATAATGTACCCCATGTTGTGTAACTAGGGCTGTATTTTAACCAATAGAACAGTCCAGATGGTAGGGTACGGTTATAGTGTAACGTTCGGACGCGTCCGCCCGAAAAAAAGTCCGATCCTGCGACGACTCTTCATGTTTGCATAGTTAGTTCAAGTATGACCAAATATCCGTGCGAAACGACACAGATCGGACCGTTCGGACGATAACCCAACCGTAACCCAACGGCTCATTTCAGCATCACAAGTAATTTAGCGCCAACGAACGACATGGCGTCTGCGAGGTTCGCCAACCCAAGCACGGCGAGCAATCGCTCTTCCGCTCTGGCGAACTTTGAGGGCTACTTGCGAGCGAACCAAATGACGTCACAATCGGTGGTAGAGCTCGTGAACAGTCCTAATGGGCTACAGCGTTCATCCGTGTCATGGATCGTTAGGCGCTACACCTCGTGGTGTCTGCTGGATCGCGTGGGCGGCAGCTCAAAGCAGGCACCGTGAAACTCTACTACGGTAACGTCAAGAACTGGTTCTATGATCTAAATCCCAGTCTAGTCCATGAATGTGATCGCAAGCTGCGCTCCATCGCCAGCTTGACCGGCAAGGAGATGAACAAGAAATGCACTGTGCCTGTGAAGCAAGCCCCGCCATGCACGCGTGAAGATCCGCGCGCGATAATGGGAGCGATCTATACTCATGCAGCGAATGAAGGTGACTATGCGGACGCCGCTCTCCTCGCGGTGATGTGGCATCTTCTCGGCCGATCATCGGATGTTTTGTCTCTCACGAAAACCAGCTTCGCTGTACATCCAGGCGGTGCGTTGACGGTGCAGTTTGAGCGGTGAAGACATCTGCGCAGCAAGGTCTGTCCATGTTCGCTGCTCAGAACATGCTGGAGTGTCCAGTTCTCGCGATTGCCATCGCCTCTGCATGTGACATCATCCCGTCGCAGCGTCTGTTCCGCCAGCTGCCGGTACAACCCGATGATGTCGACGATGAGGCTGATGCGTACGAGCTTACCTTGGTCGAGTTCTTACAGAACGAAAGCGAGGAAATTGTCGGTCCAGGAGCCACACGCAGAGCGATCCCTGGTATACACGCGTATATCAATCGCCTGCTCCGTCGAATTGACGCGCTCCAGCCAGCCGCAATCACGACAAGTAAGAAGCTCTCGTCGCACTCTTTCCGCCGCGGTGCGGCCCGGGCAGCGAACGGCACGTCTAAGCTGTGTCTGCAATGAAGAGTTGATCGTGGAGGTTGGTCCATGACATCCATGAACAAGGCATTCGAGTATATTTTCAACTCGACTATCGAGGACCAGAAAGTTGCTAAGTACCTAAGCGGATGGGAGCCCGACGAGGCAGCGTGGGTCCCGTGTATTCGTATGCTGGACGACCGACTCCACGATGGCGTGCATGCATTCATACGAGCGCTCTTCCACCTGGACACCAACCCAGTCGATCGTGAGCTGTGTTTCCGAGCTGACGTGCTGGACATGATGGCGGCGGAGGTCATCTACCACTATCCGGACGTGGTGCGTCTGCAGACACAGTCTCTGTTCCAGGGCAAGGTGACTCGTGCGCTTGCATCCTGCGGGTACAACGAAAACGACATCATCAGTTGGTCGTTATCGTTGCGCATGAGCAAGACTGCCATGAACAAGCAAACAGCGACCATACCTGAACGCAGCAGCAACGACAAGGACGTGAAGGTGATGCTCATGGAGCAGGTCGACGTGTTGAAGCAGTGCCTGTCGCTCTGCTCTGGAGTAACAGCGCGTCTGGATACGCTGGAAGGCTTGCGCATGCCAACTGTACCTCGGGAGCAATTGCCTCCTCCACCGAGCATCACCAATGCCGCAGGCACACGTCGCCGTTCTGCCCCGAAGTCACCGACTGACGTCTGGTACGATTGGTTCGTGCTCGACCCACCGCTGTGGGAGACACGAGATGGGACAGCGAGGCGACGATTTTTCGACGTCAGGATGGTAGTTGCTTACATGCGGTTGTTCATCACCGAGCCGTATCGTCTTGTACGTGGCAGTGCCGGCTACTCGGCAGCGGTGCTTCGTCTCGGTGCCGTAGCGGACACTGTACTCAAGCAATACTTGCGACACCACAACTGCGCCGCTTCATCGGTTGGCACAATCGTTAACCCTTTCGCAATCACACGTGTAAAATTTACACGTTCTGGCCTATTATCAAAAGATGACGTAGTACACCCCCCTAGAACGTGTAAATTTTACACGTTCGGCATTTTACGGTATAAACTTCACGTATATTTCGAGTACACCGTGTTCTGGAACCTCTTTACAAAAGTATGCATTACGCCAAGAGTATAAGGTTTCAGAGCAAGTCAACCAAACAGATGGATTCGTAACCGCTGTTTGTTTATCATCGAGTTTTGAAAACTAATCGTATCGGATTGTATGGGTAGGTTATCACCACTACTCGATATACCAAGTTAACAAAACATGATGGTACATAGATGGGTACTTCTTGATCGGCGAAGGCCAGAACGTGTAAAATTTACACGTTCTGGAAATTTTGACTTGATTAAAGTATCCATACTAACCCCTGTT
>JAADXF010000254.1:0-26599 GCA_023337575.1 Pythium chondricola | reverse complement strand
TGCTGATGCTGATGCTGATGCTGATGCTGATGCTGATGCTGATGTTGACGCTGACGCCGACGCCGACGCCGTACCGGAGTCAGCGTTCGATGCTGACGCAGATGCTGACTTGGATGCCAACGTAGAAGCGGAGTTGGATGCCGAGTCAGAAGCAGATGCAGAGTCAGAATCGGACTTGGAAGCTGACTTGAAAGTCGAGTCGCTCTTAGATGCAGAGTCACTCTTGGACGCAGAGTCGCTCCTCGAAGCCGAATCCTTCTCCGATCCAGAAGCCGATTCGCTTGCGGAGGCCGAACGAGAGCCAGAGTCCGAGTCTGAGCCGCTATCCACATCGCAATCGTTGCCTTCGTTCATCAAGACCAGACGCCGACGTGGCACCGAAACACCAGCTTCGGTCGACGCGATCTGGTTCGGCTGAGCTTGGTACGGTGGTTGCATCCATGCCGCGACGCCAGTGGCCGCACTCGAGTGTGTCATTGGCGCGGTAGCACTGAAAAGCGCAAGCGCCAAGAGGGTCGGGAAGGACAGCTTCACCATAGCCGCCGGTTGCCTTGATGACTGGGTAGTAGCCCGTGTTGGTGAGGGGCAGTGGATTCGTGAATGAGCAGTTCGGCACGCGAGTTGTGCACGGCCTCACCTTGCACATGATCGCACATCGAAGGCGGCGCTTGCGATCGTGTAGGTGGGTGTGGACGGTCCCATTCAGCCTCCAAGTAGGACTCTTAGCCGGCGGCCAGCCAAACTTAGTCCGCTCGACGCAAGTCTCTGCACTCCAGCAACTGGCCCGCAGTTGATTCATTGGCCGCTGGATCGTGCGGTTTCCGCGCGATGCGTGTCAATGTCTCAGCTTGCCTCAGGCGTGGCCAATGCGGCCCCTCGTCTCTGATGCGATCGTGTACAAGTGACCACATTGATCCAACCACCGACACCGTTAGCTGCCCAATCGCACCACCACGATAGCGGCCAAGTATAGAACAAAGACTCCCTCCGCTGTCAACGCTGTATTGTACGGAGTCAGACTACGAGAGAGAGGTCGCGGGATGGGCGGAGACGTCGCAGGCGGAGCAGGCCATCGCCATCCGCGACGGAACAGTGCGATCAAGTCCTCGGCGTTCATCTATGCAAGGTGTGAATGGTTCAATCTCGTGGATTGGTCATACCTCAGGCTCGCACACGGGATCTTCCTGTCGATTGCCCGTGTCTTCTACAGCACTGACAGTCACGGAACTGGTCGATTGTTCCTTCTCTGGTGCGTTTTCTTCAGCGCATGCTTGTGTTTCTTTTGTTGAGACGGTGGTGTGAATCGTGTGATCTCGATAGCCCATGCGAACGACCAGCAAGAACGTGGCCATGCAAGCACAACACAGCGCCAGCAGTACCCACTCCATCATTCCGTAGTCCTGATCGTAGTCGACTGCATTCGCGAGCGCCACCTGGAGCTTGGCTGTCGCCGTACAAGGTAGGAGATGCGCTGATGCCGGCGAGTAGCTCTTTTGGCAGTATCGGCACGTTGCCGTGAAGCAGCCCACAGGTACCGGACACGCATAGTCGGTGATTGCCGAGACACCAGCTTGCTGATCACCCCAGAAGACGAGAGCAACGCATGGATCGATCGTGGGTGTAGTGGTAGTCGGTGGTGGCGCAGTGGTGGTCGGTGGAGGTGCGGTGGTGGTTGGCGACACCGCAGTCACACCTGGTATCGGTGTGGCTAGCGGGATCGTTGTTGCCATTGGAGTGGGCGGTGGTGTCGGATTGATGGAGCCTGGCAGACCGCTGTCGTCAATAATCACTGGGATCGCGACGAAGTTAATGTCGTCGCCGTTGTTGGTTGAGAGGCTGTCACAACGTAGCAAGTGAATCGACTGCTTGGTGTCCCAGCGTCGACACTGGCGGCAGACGTCACTGATGCAACCGAGACCCCCGATGCAACACGTCAGGTCAGTCGCCACGTCGATGCCTACGGCCGCGTCACCATCTGACGGCTGCTCAAAGCACTTGAGTGGCATGGCTGTCGCGGTGGTCGGCGTCGGTGCCGTGGTTGTCGGCAGTGGAGTCGTTGTCAGCGTCCTCGGTCTTGTAGCAGCGGTTGATGGGGCCGGGGTGGCGGTGGTCGGGACAGGCGTCGGCGTCGGTGCGAGCGTTGTAGGCTTCGGTGTCACCGTCGTCGGCGCAGGTGTCGATACCAGCGTCGTTGGCGTCGACTGGCGGGTCGCAATCGTGATCTGCAGGCACCAGGGCAGATTCGTGTACCCGGTTGCTGAGGGTAGCCGGCAGTAGCGGCAGATCGAACTTACGCAGCCGGAGCCCATGAGCGTCGCGCAGGTTGGATCCGTAACGATGCTGAGCCCATTGAGTCTGTTCCTGATGGTCGGCGAGATCGTGCAGATCTGTGCAAACGTAGAGCCCGCCATGACCACGAGCAGCGATGCCCATAGAAGCACACACGTGAGCAGTTTCTTTGGTGTGGCCCTCGTCGTCTTGATCGTTGTTATCGCCATCGTGGTGGAAGATTCGCAAGTGATCTGGACCTAGCAGCCTGCCAGGTGCACCCTTCCAGTGGTAGCGCGTATCTCGATGATACAGCCAAGTGGCCACGTTGTCATGTCTACTCAGCGATGCAGACTGGCACGTTCTGGCCGCATTCGCGCACGGTTCCGCTGGTGATTAATCGTCTGTTTCGCGACCGCTCTCAAACAGTCGTCCTTCCACCAACGGGTGTTGACAGTGTGGTATTCAATGATCGCAAAGATATACCAGGCTTCACAATACACTGGAGACGTCTGGCTATATCATGTTGAAGTTGAGTCTCCCATGCTACTCGACGTCTGCGTGCCTGCAAGCTGCAACCCACGGAGAAGCATCACGACTCATGATCCTGATTCATGAGACAAGAGCAGAGAAGGCTGGTGTGACAGTTTATACTGTAGTGTAGGTAGGCGTACACACGACGCTATTAGTCCGACTTGAGGAACATGAGGATGCCCTCTTTGTACAGTGCCTTGCAGAGCTCGATCTGGTCGTCCAGGTCCTCGTGGGGCAGGTCACCAACCCGAAAGTAATCTGGGTAGCTGCGCAGAATAAACTCGATACTTTCGGCATCGTCGAGCTCAAACTCCAGCGGCGAGATGGGCGTCTCGTGGTGGAGCCGTGAGTTTTCCTTGCAGTGGTAGACCACCGCCATGCCGTCCTCGATCGCGAGGCGCGCAATGTTGTGGCGGATCAGCTTCAGTTGGGTGTTGACCGTGATCTTGAGCAAGGGGCTGCTCTCGTTGGTGCAGTTTTCCTCGTCGTCCTCGAGCGCTGGTGGTAGGCGGTCCACCAAGAAGCTCTTGGCCATTTGGTCGGCCGCGGCGTCGAGCATGTTCATCGCCTCGCCCATCACCTGCTTGAGCGCTTTCTTGATCTCATCGGCGATTGCCTGGCGCCGTGGGTCGTTCTCCTTGTCCGAGTGCATCACGCCCATAAAGTCCAGGTAGTCAAGCGGCAGTGAGCGGCGCAGTGGCAGGTTGTTGTTGATCGCCGCCGCGACAGCCTCTGGCACAAGCAGCTCGAGAAAGTTGCCCACCGTGTTCTGCTGGCCCGTGGACACCGTCACATGGAGCGAGTCGCTGTGTTCCGACGCCACCGCCTGGTGGATGAATCCACGCGGGAAGTAGAGCAAGTCGCCTTGCTCCAGGTCCACCTCCAACACGGGCTTGCCGATCTCCTCCTGTGTAAAGTTGCCACTCGAGTGGCGTGGCAGCGTCTGCGCCTCGCTCAGCGGCGCGTAGATCTTCCAGTGCTTGGTGCCTTCCATTTGCAACAGGAACGCCTCGATGTCGTCATAGTGTGGTGCAAAACCCTGCGTGCCCTTGGGGGTCAGGTACACGTTCGAGCCGACCATGCAGTTGAACTCGCCTTCTAGCACCGACAGCAATTTCCACATGGCGTCCGAGAACTTTTGCGGACAGAGCAGCCGCACTGAGCAGCCGTCGCTAAAGTGCTTCCACACAGCCTTGGGCGTCGCAGCGCCCGTCGGGTTGAGCGTCAGCCGCGTGTCGTCCACGTATTTCGTCAGGTCGATGTCGGCGCCATACTCGAGCGTGTGCTCCTTGAGCATGCGGTCGATCTCGTCCTTGCTGAACCTGCACAGTGATGGTAGTTAGCATAACGTGTATATTAGTGTGTACCGTGTACCACAGCACCCGTACCATCCTTGGTAAAAGTCGGGGGTCTTGCGCTTGATCACAAGCGGGCGTTTCTCCCAGTACTTTTTGTAGAACTCCTCGAGCGACAGCGGGTGAATAAGCCACTTGAAGAGCAGCCGCGCCTGCGTCGCGCTGTGGAGATCGGTCTGCGAGACCAGCTCGAGTGCATCCACCAAGTCGTCTTCGACCAGGTCTGTGTTGGATCGAGTGTGGTCAATATCCATTGCCATCCATTGTGGTCAGCCGTGCAAGGTTGCGCACCTTCGGAGATGATGAGCGGCACATCGTCCTTGGTCTTGGTAGAGGTCTTGCGCTTCTTGGTGGGGCGCTCGGCCGCGCCGTTCGCCGGAGCTGCTTTGTCTGCCATGTTGAAATCGGCAATTGCCGTGGCGGCCACCAGCCAAACTCTGTCGATGGTGTGGACCACGTGCAACATCTATCAATTCGAATATATTCACCATTAAGTGATATGGGTACACTCGATGAGATCCAATCTTGTGTAGAGCTTCTACACAAGACTCTACAGTAGAGGGTACCAGAAGACGACGATGAAGTTATGCAAAGGAAGAGTACCATTAAATGTTTAGTGGCTACTTGGGTGAATGCGACCTCGCCCGAGCGCCGTTCGCTATAGAATGTAGTACGAAGCAAGGAATAGAATACGGTGGGGGGGTATGCACTGGAGTCGGAGCTGCACAGCACGGCCATACACACGCGGGTTTCGCAACAAACGAACGCACAGTCGCTGGTTCCTTACACTTGCGCAACAACCGCGGCTTCCTCCGACTCGACAACCGCGGCGGTCTCCGCGACTTCGGCCGTCTCTGGCTCGGCGGCAGTCTCCTTCACCACAGTCGAGCGACGCGCGACGACGCGCTTGGCGCCGAGCGCGAAGAGGGCGAGCACAGCAGCAACACCGATGCAAGCGGCACCCGCCATCGCCCACTTGAAGGTCTTGTCCTTGAGCAGCTCGTCAAACTCCGAGGCGCTGGTCGTCGCCTTCACAGCCTTGACCGACTTGATCGCCTTGACGTCCTTCACCGCCTTGTGGGCAACCTTGTGCGCCTTCTTCGCCTCCTTGGTCACCTTCTTCGCAGCCTTCTTGGTGGCCTTCTTGGAAGCCTTCTTCACCGACTTGGCGGCCTTGGCAGTCTTCACCGACTTGTGGGATTTGGCAGCCAAGCGAAGTGGCGTGATGGTGGCGTCGTACGAGTCACACTCGAAGAAGTGGCTCGAGATCTCCGAGTCGAAGTACTTGCAGAATCGGCACACACCACCGAAGCAACCAGTGTTGTCCTCATCGGTGCTCAAGCACGAAGGATCGAACACGGCAGCAACACCACCTTCGCTGTCACCCTGCGAGACTTCCAGTGAGCACTGCTCCGGCTCGAGCGTCGGCACTGGCGTGGCATCGCTTGGCGGCGCCTCAATGGTCGCATCTGGCACCTCGCCGTCACCAACGCACCAGTTGAGGTGGCCCGAGGCAGGCGTCGCCCAGCGCTTGCAGAGGCGGCACGCGGTCTTCTCGATACAGCCGATACCATCAGCATCCGAGAAGCACGATGGGTCCGTGGACATGCCGATACCAACAGCGGCATCGCCTTCCGAGACGACCTGATCACAGTCACCGGAGAGTGGGGGTGTAACGGTTCCTGGGTCCTCGGTGGTACCTGGAGCTTCAGTAGGAGCTTCAGTAGGAGCTGGTTCACCAGCGCTCGTCGGGCACCATTCCAGGTGGGTCGAAGCCGGAGAGTTCCACTTCTTACAGAAGCGGCACTGGGTGTTGTCGATACAGCCAACGCCGCTTGGGCACGACGCATCCGCAATGATGGCAATGCCGACGCTAGCATCACCCTCCGACACGGTCTCACCACAGTGCGCATCACCAGATGGAGCGGTGGTGGTCGAAGGCGACGAGGTGGTCGCAGGAGATGGAGCGCCAGTGTCCGCAGGTGGGGCATCGGTGGTCGAAGGCGACGAGGTGGTCGCAGGAGATGGAGCGCCAGTGTCCACAGGTGGAGCATCGGTGGTCGGGCACCACGACAGGTGGCTCGAGGCCGCCGACTCCCAGCGCTTGCAGAAGCGGCACTGAGTCTTGTCAATGCAACCAACACCCGATGGACACGAGGCGTCATCGACAATGTCGATACCAACAGCAGCGTCACCCGTTGACACGGTCTCCGAGCACACAGCACCAGCAGATGGTGCAGCAGTCGTCGAAGGCGTCGAGGTCACATCACTAGCCGGAGTGTTAGTCGCAACAGGATCCAGTGTGGCACCGGACGACGGGCAGGCGACGAGGTGCATCGAGGCCACACTATCCCAGTTCTTGCAGAGACGGCACTCAGTCTTCTCAATGCAGCCAACACCAGGAGCGATGCTGAGGCACGATGCATCCACAAAACTACCGATACCCGCTGCAGCGTCGCCCGGCGAAACGGTCTCGGTACAGGTGCCAGACACTGGCGCCGCGGTCACGACAGGTGCTGGCGTGGCATCGGGACCTGAACCAGGCACTGGTGCCGTGGTCACGACAGGTGCTGGCGTGGTATCAGGACCTGAACCAGGCACTGGTGCCGTGGTCACGACAGGTGCTGGCGTGGTATCAGGACCTGAACCAGGCACTGGCGCCGTGGTCACGACAGGTGCTGGCGTGGTATCAGGACCTGAACCAGGCACTGGTGCCGTGGTCACGACAGGTGCTGGCGTGGCATCAGGACCTGAACCATCCGTGTAATCCGGGTCAATTGCGTCTGGGCCAGGGGCTGGTGTGTCGAAGCCAGCGCACCAGTTGAGGTGGATCGAAGCAGAAGTCTCATAGCTCTTGCAGAACCGGCAGATAGAGTTGTCCACACAGCCAATGACTGGGGCCTCTCCAGCGCACGACAGGTCGGTCACCATTTCAATACCGACCTTCCTTTCAGCATCAGAGGCCGAGGATCCGCAGCTTGGAGTGGATGGGGTCGGTTCAGGCTCGTCTGTCGTGTCCGACACATCAATTGAGACGAACTTGGAGCAGTCATCGAGGTGGCTTGACGCATTCGTGTTGAAAACCTTGCAGTATCGGCAGACATCGGCGAAGCAGCCGAGGCCACCGTCGACACACGAATCATCCGGGACGACCTGGATACCGACCGCAAGATCGCCCTCCGACGCAGAGAACTCGCAAGACGCAGGCGCAGGCGGGGTCGCGGTGGGCGACGTGGTGTGTGGTGGCTCAGATGGCTCCACACCAAAGTTTGCGCAGTCCAACAAGTGGGTCGACGACGGGGTATCACGGAACTTACAGAATCGGCACACTTCAGCAAGACAGCCGAGACCACCGTTCACGCATGACGCATCCGTGATGAGCTGGATACCGACAGCGAAGTCACCTTCCGAGACGGAGAGAGGGCACGTGGTTGGGTTCGGGTCAACAACAGGGTCCTCAGTCGATGGCTCTGGAGCTGGGGTCGAGCCGCCACCAAAGATGTAGCCAAGGTCCGAGCATGGAACGAGGTGCGACGACTGGTCGGTTGGCTTGAACTGGCAGTAACGGCACACACCCTCGTAGCATTCAGCACCACCGTTCGTGCACGTGGCGTCACCAACAAGCTGAATGCCAACGGCATAGTCGCCCTCAGTGATTGGGTACGCGCAGCCAGTGCCTGGGATTGGAGTCGCAGGGGACGGCTCTGGTGCATCCGTTTCGTCATCCGTAGGCATGAAGGTAGGCTCATCCTTCGGGTAGCCGAAGTCAACGCAGGGAAGCAGGTGCGAGGACTGAGCGGTCTCAGAGTGCTTGCAGTAACGGCACACACCTTCGTAGCAGCCAAGACCACCGTTGGCACACGTTGCGTCACCGACAAGCTGAATGCCGATGCTGAAGTCACCTTCACTGACAGGGAACGGGCAGCCAGTCTCCGCGATCGGCTCAGAAATCGGGGTAGGAGCAGTCGTTGGCGCAGGTCCCGAGTCAGCACCGTCGAAGGTGTATCCGAGATCCTTGCACGAAAGAAGGTGCGCAGACTGGGCAGTCGTGTGGACCTTGCAGAAGCGGCAGACGTCAGCAAAGCAGCCAAGGCCACCGCTGGCGCACGTCGCATCACCAACAAGCTGAATACCAACGGTCTTGTCGCTGTCCGAGACCTGGAACGCGCACTTGGTGTCCACAGGGGTAGGCACAGGTGTCGGAGCCTCGGTCGTCGGAGCCTCGGTCGTCGGAGCCGGAGCTTCCGAAGTCGGCGCAGGCGCCTCAGTCGTGGGTTCCGGAGCTTCAGTGAAGTAAGGAACATCACCGTCGTTGCTTCCCTCCTGGCTGTCCTCAGCTGGCGTGAAGATAATCGGCTCATCCGTGAACGCGTATCCCAAGTCAGAGCACGAGAGCAGGTGGCTCGCCTCCGCGCTCTCGACAAACTTACAGTAACGGCAGATACCCTCGTAGCAGCCAACACCACCGTTGGCACACGTTGCGTCACCGACAAGCTGGATGCCGACAGCCTCATCGCCCGCACTGACAGGGTATGGGCAACCAGTCCCGTCAATCGGCTCTGGGATTGGGGTTGGCTCAGGCGTTGGTTCATTCGTCGGTGCCGAGGTTGGCTCAACAACATCATCACCGAAGTCGAATCCAAGGTCCTTGCATGGAATCAAGTGGCTGGACGCCGGCGTCGTGCGGAACATGCAGAAACGGCAGACACTCTCGAAGCATCCGATGCCACCACTGGCACACGTCTCATCACCGACGAGGTGGATACCGACGGCGTAGTCGCCCGTGGACACTGGGAATGGGCACATCGTATCTGGAATCACACTTGGTGCGGGCGTTGGCGCATCGGTCTCACCAGCGGAGCTGTCATCCGCTGGCTGGAAGGTCGGTTCTGGAGCGAACGAGTACCCTAGATCCACACAGGCAAGCAGGTGCATCGACTGAGGAGACTCAGCAAACTTGCAGTAACGGCACACGCCCTCATAGCAGCCGACACCACCAGCGGCACAGGTGGCATCACCAACTAGCTGGATACCAACTGTGATGTCACCTTCAGTAGCTGGGTAGATACAGTCCGTCTCAGGGATCGGAGTCGGCGGAGCAGTCGGTGGAGCGACCGTTGTTGGCTCAGGGGTGAGGTCATCATCCGGGCCACCGAAGTCGTAACCAAGATCCTTGCACTTCAGCAAGTGGCTCGACTGCGGTGTTGTCTTGTAGCGGCAGTAACGGCACACGTCCTGGTGGCAGCCAATACCACCCCACGCACACGAGTCGTCGCCAACAAGGTGGATACCAACCGAGTAGTCACCTTCGGTCACCGGGAAGGGGCAACCCGTACCTGGGATCACAGAAGGCTCTGGAGTCGGCGCGGGGGTGTCGTCCTCGGCCGGCGCAAATATTGGCTCGGACGAGAAGCCATATCCAATGTTCACGCAGGCGACCAAGTGCGACGACTGCGGTGTCTCCTCATACTTGCAGTAGCGACAGATGCCTTCGTAGCACCCAACACCGCCGTTCGCGCAGGTCTCGTCACCAACCAACTGGATGCCGACAGCGAAGTCGCCTTCCGACACTGGGTACGGGCAGCGCGTCTCCTCAATGGCCGTTGGTGGCGTGGTAGGCGGCGTGGTGGGTCCGTCGTCATCGTTGGTATCATCACCACCGAAGAGGAAGCCAAGGTCCTTGCACGCCACGAGGTGCGACGACTGGGTCGACTCCTTGTACTTGCAGTAGCGACACACGTTCTCGTAGCAGCCGACGCCACCGTTAGCGCAGGTAGGATCACCGACAAGCTGGATGCCGATGGCGTAGTCTCCCTCCGTGATTGGGAACGGGCAATCAGTTCCAGGGACAGGTGCCTCAGTCGTCGGAGTTTCGGTCGAGTCGTCGACACCGTCACCCGATGGCTGGAAAGTCACGTCAAAAGTGTAGCCGAGGTTGGCACACGAGAAGAGGTGGCTTGACTCGGGTGTCTCGACGTACTTGCAGTAGCGGCAGATGTCCTCATAACAGCCATGACCGCCACTGATGCACGAGGCATCACCAACGAGCTGAATACCGACGGCGTGGTCGACATCAGTGACAGGGAACGGGCAGCCGGTGCCTTCCACCCCGGTTCCTGGTGGGGTGATCGTCATTGGAGACTCGGTTGATGGAGCTGGCGACGCGTCAAGATCGTATCCGAGGTCGCCGCATGCGATCAAGTGGCTGGACTGAGCAGTCTCCTTGTACTTGCAGTAACGGCACACATCTTCGTAGCAACCAACACCACCTTTGGCACACGACGCGTCTCCGACCAACTGGATGCCGACGGCGAAGTCGCCAGGCGACACTGAGAATCCACATCCCGTCACTCCAGGAACGGCAGTGACCACTGGGGCACTAGGCGTAGGCGTGGTGTCCACCTCTTCATCACCAGTAGGGTCGTACGGGACACCACTGAAGTCGAACCCGAGGTCGAGACACGAGTTGAGGTGCTTCGATGCTGGGGTCTCCTTGTACTTGCAGTACCGGCAAATGTCCTCGTAGCACCCAAGACCGCCCGAGACACAGGTAGCGTCACCGACGAGTTGGATACCAACAGCTGCGTCACCTTCGGAAACAGCCCACGGGCACTCCGTGTCGATCACGTCACTTGGAGCGAACGTCATTGGCGGCTCCGTCTCCACAACTGGTGGACTCGTAGTAGCAGTAGCATCGGTCGTAGGAACATCGGTCGCAGGAGCGTCGGTCGCAGGAGCGTCGGTCGCAGGAGCAGTAGTCGCAGGAGCAGTAGTCGCAGGAGCCGTTGTTGGCTGGGCGAACGTGCTACAATCGAGCAAGTGCGACGACTGAGCGGTCGACTTCCACTTGCAGTGGCGGCACACATCACTCGCGCAGCCGAGACCACCCTCGGCACACGATGCATCGTAGATACCTTGAATGCCGACCGCGTAATCACCAGAAGACGTGGCGCACTGGGCATCCGAAGGATCTCCGACCGGGACGGTCGTAGCAGGGTCAGCCGTGCCCGGAGCGGCAGTGGTTGGCACTGGAGTGGAACCGATCAATCCACAATCAACCAAGTGCGAGGACTGGATCGTATCCTCGACCTTGCAGAAGCGGCACACGTCGTCGATACAGCCAACACCACCCGACACGCAGCTCGTATCGGTGACGATATTGATGCCGACGGCGGCGTCACCACTGGAGACGGTCTCAGCGCACACGGCCGAAGCCGCGTGCTTGTGAGCGTGGGCGACATGCTTGGGGGCATGGGCGACATGCTTGGGGGCATGGGCGACATGCTTGGGGGCGTGGGCGACATGCTTGGGGGCCGACGCACCGTGCTTGAGCGCTTTACCAGCGTCGCCACCTTGGAGCAGACACAGGCTCACCGCGCAGACGGCGGCAAACGTCGCGTAGGATCGCGGATACACCATGCTGCAGCCACGCTTTTCTCACAAGCCCAGGCTTTCAAGTAGTGGAAGGATTGGTCTTTGCTGGAAGCTGCACAAAGCAGAATGAGCTCCATGGTCGCACGCGGCGAGCTTGGCGGCCGTCCATTTTCATGCGCGCAGCTGAGAAGGCCACCTCTTCAGCGCGTCGCTTGACCGATCCGTTTTATCACAGGTCACAGCCGCGCCATGAGACCTTCTACAAATCCACCAAAGGGGCAGCGAAACACTCGCTCGAAACCGGCCGACGCAGTTGGAGACTGTGCCCCACCCCGCACCGCACCACACAAGCGAACGCTAGGATCGCGGGGAAGGGCACCGTAGGTACATACCTACGCAGGCTCAGTGCGCGAACCGCGCGCTACGAGTTCGATGCTTGGAGACTCACGCTTGGAAAAATCGCCGGTCGTTTCGTACTCTGCTTCACGGAAAGGTGCTGGAACGAACAAATGGATACTTACCTTCGTGTACCACAGTATGTACCGGTACCATCGTAAGCGCCCAACGCACTTGGATCTTGTATCCGAGAGTGCTATTCTTGGCGTGGGTGGATATGGGGCTCGGGCAGTTGCGGAGCGTCGGCGTCGTGTGGTTGGTTTGGTTGGTTTCATGCGGTACCTTGGTTGCTGTGGTCGCGAGTGGTCGGCCAAATAGGGGAGTTTCGCGCGATGAACTAGACCCTGGCCTACCTGACCGCGACGACTGCTCGCGCGTGGCGTTGGTGTTTATGGAAGCAGCTGCGGAACCATGTCACTGGTGTATGAATTGTATTGTGGGTGCGTGAGGGTGTGTCTCTTGGTACTGTGCCACGCGACACGATTGAGCCCAGTGGTCGCGCTTCGATGGATGCAGCGCTTGATGCGTAAGGCGCTGGCGCGAGCCCACGCAGCACATTCTGCTACACGTATCAGAGTGTGAGATGGATGCTAACGGACCGCATACACGCGCGAGAGTTTCCGTTCAACCGACACGGTACCCCTCAACGATCCGTGAACCGTTACGCCGATCTCAACGGCCGCGTGAATCGGTGGAATACGGTACACCGGTACAGATATTCATACTGCATGTGAGTTGTACCTATCATGTAGGGACTTCAACGTATCCAATTGCGCGCGCGTGGTGGATGAATGGTGCATGGGCAGAATGGCTTCGTTTACTGTATTCTCTTATGGCGGTTCCCTCCCAAATATCAACAAGAAAAATCGGTTTTAGTGAGATGTACATTCGTTTTTAGTGGATAACGGTTTCAAGAGAAATAATGTGTGACGTGTTGTGTCAGAATTGACCTGACGCACTTGAACAGATCAAAACCACTTGACGTGGATCCGTTGCGAGAGGTGCCGGAAAGGTGTTGCTGTGCACGCCTAGAGCGAGGGTTGTGCGCGTATTGACTGGCTACGTCTTCTCTTGCCATCAGCCTCACATTATGGCTCCACGCATTTGATTAATTGGACCGACAGGTCGATCATGCACGGACGGGTACAACTAAGGTCCATATCCCACACACACTGAACAATGACCGCCGAATCTACGGAGTATACAAGCGAGGCCGCAGTGCGTAGGCACATTGGATTGCCAGTGTCAATCATCGATGATGCGCCGGATCCACGGTTTTATTATACTAGCTCATGAGTGTGATCGTTGTTCGTGCCATCGATTGCGCCTGACAGTGCCACCGTGTAACGACTCCTAAGCAACTTCAGCAGTGAGAGTCTCGATAGTGCAGGCGAGTCTCACAGTGAGACTCACCTGCACTATCGGAACCAAGTACAGTAGGTGCTACTTGCTGATGAGATTTTGCCCAACCTCACCTTCACTTCAACATATCGAAAGCACCTCGATATTTTCTATCAAAACCTCGTCCACAAAATTATTGAATAAAACATATTGCAGTTTCTCAACCAACATTAAACAATGAGAGGAAGCGGTCACCAACACCCCTCGCTTCGCGCACGATGGCGCGGGGAGCCTGATCTCTCCAAGACTCCGTTCGCTCCTCGGTCCAAAGGTACGCAATGCCTACCGTACACCATCCCGATGGAGTCTTGTTCTAACAAGTATCAACAGTTCTTCTCGAGGGTCAACCGATCGAGTTCGAATCCGACGACGAAGATGGAGGCAGTTCCAAGCGTCTCCATTCACAGCGCATCAAGCCTGACGACGTGTCTACCACAAATTTCCACGAAGGAGATGCATCAGAAGTCGCATACTCGCAGGGAGGGTCTATCGAGTCGGTACACCTGGATCGCGAGAGGATCGTTGCTGCTGTGCAGTCACTACCGACGGACACATGGGCCTCATTGCTCAACGACGATGACCGGCGACGACTCTGTGAGTTCCTGCCGAGCCTACAAGGCTGGGAGAATCTGATCAATGATGAGGCCCAGCGCCACAACGTCGCGGCGCTTTTGAGTGGCGATAATTTCATGTTTGGGAACCCCCTGCGCCAGTTTTCTCAAGGTCTCCACAACGGGAGATACACGGTCCAGGTGGGTACTCAAGGAGTGATAGTGTACGACGAAGGTAAATGACTTTGCATTCCAGGTGGAGACTGCGAGGTGCAGCGCTGACCAACTTGGTCGCAAACAGTTTGACTCACACAGGCACGCTGCCATGCGTTCAACTCTAGTGGTGAGCACACACTGCATGTACCAATTATAATTCCATGGCGCTCATTAACTTCCTTGAGGACTGTCCAGGCGTTCAAGCGACGACAAGAACGGAGCAAATCACCTGGCGATGAACAGCCTACCAAGAAACTACGGCTTGACGCCGGGCTGGCATTTATCCAGCGTGCGACACCTTCGGGCGAGTTACCTCTGACGACCACAGCCGTTGTATCGAAGCAAGCCTCCATCTTCCTAACGATGCGGTCGATTTTGCTCGAGAAACCATTGACGTCACGTGACGTCTGTGCCCAACTCAACGCGTCGTACCCTCAGTGTAGCAAGGCGATGATCGGTATGTACGGCTGGCCTGCAATATTGTCCAAGGCAGACATGGTTTCCTAACAGTAGAGTGTTTCTGTCCACTTCTATAGATTTTCCAATCGTCCTCTCCTTCCAGGCGTTCGTGGACGCAGCTCTCGATTTCCTGAGCCACCCAGAAGCTCGAGAAGAGGGCACTACTACGGAGTATTCAGAGCTGAGCCTCGTGCGCTTCCACGAAGCCTCAGGTGTGTACGAGTGGATCGGTGCAAGAGGCGACATGGAATCGGTCCCGCGTCAAGAGTTGGAGGCCGTCCTGATGCTGGAACAAATCTTTCGAGCTCCTATTCCCAAGGCGTCCATCGATTTATCCAAGGACAGGTGTGTAGTCATTGCTGTGATAAGCGTCGCACTCTCATGCTGACACTATGTGTCATGCATCATGCACAGTTCTGCAGTTCGTGCGACCCGACGGCGGCGAGAAGCCTCTTTGATCCAGCAAGCGAGACAGAAACTGCTCGAGGACGATCCGACCTTTGCTGATGTGGAAGCTCTGAGCACGTCGCATCCATCTCTCATCTTAAAGCGATCACTGGTGAGGCCATGAGTTGATGGCAGTGACGTTTGTATATGTTGAACCAGGTATTCGTGCGCGATAGGTACCCCAGGACAGCAAACCTAGTGCCCAGGATCACCGCGATTATCACGCGCAAGAAACACAACGCTACAAGAAGGCCGACTCACCATTCATGTACGTCGTGGCGATGTCCACATCAGTCGGAAATACCGCAAGCACTCACTCAGCATATCACGATTTCCACTCGGCCATCAGATACGTGTGCGGGAGCGTACACAGCGTCGTTGGTTCAGTCATTCGTGAGTCTCATTTGGTTGGCTTGGACGAGAAGCTACTCGTGCCAACAGCGCCAGCATCGGTGAATATCGTGTCGCTGGTAAGTGGTGACGCGTGTAGACGGTTGTATGATTCACAAAATGGTGAGGATTCTCTCATCCAGGTCTACGACGCATGCGCATGCTTGCGCAACTCGCGCGGTACCCGCGCTGACGTCACGACCAACTTTCGTCGCTCAAAGTAAGTGGGACTGGCGTTGGTGGTAATGCGTTCCTCGTGGATACAGGGTGTAATGTTGCTTCCGATCTCAGATTTCTGAAGCCTGACGCAAGTGACACGGACATTGATGAGGTGGGATGGAATTCTGGTGCCGCGACATCGATCGTCGTGTGTTGACCAAGGCTATTGTGTTCGTGTCCCAGGCGGTGGTTCAAGCGATAAACGTGTTGGCGCAGCGCGAGCTTCCAGGACCGCAATCCCCGTGCATCTTTTTCGATGCTACTCAATGCTGCTGGAAGTACCAGCACAGCCAGAAGGAGTGGCCTCAGGCTGTGGCCCTTGCTGCCGATCACCCGGCTGCTGATGGCCATCCATCCACACCAGCGACTTCGACGAAGATGAGCATGAAGGATCTACTTCACTAAATCCAAACTGTCCCGCCATGGATTGATTACTCAGCTGCATCCCTCAAGGTTGTCGTCGAGATCGTACGTTGTGGTGCGCGGACGTCGTCGAGGTCAAGCGCTGAAATCAATGCTTGAAGTCAGTGTTAAGGTTAGTATGAATCTCAGGCTTCTGTTGTCACTTTGGCTGATCAGCTGGCGTGGATTCACAACGAAACAATGCACCTGACGATAACATGACATCACGGCTTGATCCAACAGGCCATCGAAGGTCGGCCTCGCGGTACTGCACAGTACCTTATTATAGTACTCTGTACACTGTACCGCAAGACCGAAGATCCGGGCCCAGCCTCCATGCAGTGACTGCATGGAGGTACAGTACCCATTGCATTCAATCGATCTGTGCACGGCACAACTTCAAGTTGTGCCGCACAAGTACTGCTCAGTATGGCTCCGTGGATAGTACAATGGACGACGTCCGCAACTGACTGCGTAGGATGGTTCAGTAGAAGACGATAGCAATCCGTCGTTGGTGAGAGCGGATCAACTTTGCGGTGGTCATGGGGTGCACCGTGCACGGCACTCTCCACCAACCAATTTGATTCAAAGTGGTTGAAGAGAAAACAACCAGCACCTTCTGCATGTGGGTGAGAATCGAGCACTACATACTTCGAGTACACAGCTGTAGTACGCGATCAGTTCTTGGAACAGTGCAATGCTCTGCACTGTAGCGCAGCTGCCTAGCTGACGAACCGAAGCCCAGCTCGCGAAGTGCCCACTGACCAGAATGTTGGCTTGCACGCGCACATTAAATGTGACATTCATCTATAGATAGAAGATGCATCCTACTGCCAGGAGCTACAGCACTGGTACGCTTCCGCAAGCATGTGCCAGATGCACGTCGGCACTATTAATAGCGACATCGATTCTGAATGCGTGAACGACGCTTCTTGGGCACCTTGCAACCGCGCAAATCGCATTGTAGCCGTGCATAGAAATACAGTATTATGTAGTGACGACAAAGCGAAACCACAGAGCCTTGCTGCTCTCCACTGCATCCTCCTTGCACTGCCGTTGCTCACGACGCGCGAGCGACGACTGTTCTTTACGAGTTGCGGGTGGAAGAATCTTTAACGCGCACGGACGGCGCCCGCGCCAGCCGCTGGCGTCGCCCCGTACAGCACTGTACAGTACACGCGCAAGTCGCGTACGCGGGCGACAGAGGTGTCCACGTGCCGTCGCCGGTGGTCCTCTGCCTGAATCCTTTTGGCGCTCGGTGACATTGTGCAGAGAACGTTCGAATTTTTCCATTCGTTGCACCACTCGTCCGAGATTCCAGTCATGCGCGTCAAGATTCCAAGGGTGTCTGTGATCGAGCCATTCGCCGTCTATCAAAATGATGCCCTGAATCTGTTCGAATCTGCGACGTGCGCAGAAACAGGTCCCACGACCTTTCACACGTGGGTTGAATTTGGGCAGTGCCGTTGCAACCAGGTTGAGCTACCACGAAATGGATAGTCTCAAGTTACAAGACAGGGTGAGTTTTGCTATGTTGGATTGTGGACAGGACGCACCTCATCTTACCGTGTTTTGGCACAGCATGTTGGGTCGTCGCGAGGAGGAGCTGAATCTGCCAAAGCTGCCGGGTCGAGTGGTGCATCTGGTAAGTGGGAAAAGGGGGGGAGCAGTGCTCCGAGCACCGCGGATGGCCGGGCCACGCAGCCATGACGTCGGTCGAGGCACGAGGATCAACATGAGCTCGCCACTTTCAACTCCCACCCTTCCCACGCACGTCGATTGGCAGCGTCCACCGTCGAGCCCTGGTTGCAGAAGTCAACACACACACAGCACACAGCACACAGCTTATCTTGTGGTGACTACCGACACCTACATAGATCTATTCGACCATGAAGTTTGGCAAGGGGTTGATGAGCGAGATCCTGGCCAGCAGTCCCGAGTGGGCACCGTTCTGGCTCAACTACAAGAGTCTCAAGAAACGCATCAAGGCCGTCGCCAATGCACCGACCCACCCTGCCAGTACCCAGAAGGATATCTGTGAGTGTGGCCGTGAATCTTGACGCGGCGGATGATGGATGGGTTGTTATCTGACGCCCTGTGTGTGTGTGAATTTCACAGCCGAGTGTGAACTGGAGGTCGCGTTCTTCAGAGACTTGCAGGCAGAGCTCAAGAAGATCTCTTTGTTCTACGCCTCGGAGGAGAAGCGGTTTGTCTTCCGGTACCAGCAGCTCCGCTCTGTGTGGAAGGATCTCAAGAAACGGGACCGCATCGACGCCTTTGAAGCCCAGCGACTCATGTTCGCTCTCGTCCACTATTACCGAGAGTGCATCCGGCTAGAGAACTTTGCCGTGATGAACTACCAAGGATTCTCCAAGGTCAGTACAGCTGGATCTGTGGTCGTACTGTCCAGTTCAGTGGCTGACTCATTTGATATTGTCATCGCTCCACACAGATCCTCAAGAAGCACGACAAGATGACCGGCTACAACACCCGCACCATGTACATGCGACGGAAGGTGAACCTCTCCCAGTTCTCCAACTACCCCATCCTTCTCCAGGTGTTGGAAAGCACCGAAGAGATGTTCCACGAGGTGGACAAGGACGCCCGCATGACGGGTGCCGTGTCCAAGATCAACGTCAAGATCTCGGTCGACACGAGCGAGGTCAGCCAAGTGAGCCCCATAGGATACTCTGTTTCCACCCCCATGTCCGTGACATCCACCTCCTCTTCGGGGTCGTCGTCCTTGGGGTCAGTTGGCACACCGACACTGATGATGTACTCGCCCATGACACCCAGCATGACCTCCAGGCCACTGCCTTCTCCCATCAACACATTACCAACGGTACAGACCCCGACTGCTCGCTCTTTCCCGAATTCGGTACTGTGGCGGCCCGACGACGAGGACCGAAGAACCGAGGTGTAACCAGCCTCTCTCCGTTAGCAGTAGTAGTAGTCGTGTGAACTTTCTTCTCTTGGTGTGATCGCTGACCGACTCGGTGGACCTTGGATATGCACTGCCACCGAGGCGCAGCAACCGTAGTATTTGACCGAATTATCTTATGAGCTCTGCATCCTTCTCTACGTAAGCAATTCTAAAACCACCATCGAATCTCCCACAGTACTGAGGGTGTCTTGATTCATGTGTACTACTACTACAGTGCATAGTACTAGTACTACCAGCAGTCTACAGGTACAACGAGGCCGCAAACACGATGTCGCGCTTGAGCTTCTCACCACCTTCGGCAAACTTCTTCTCCAGCTCGATATCACCAATCGTGTGGGCAGCCGTGGTCAGCTGACGCAGCAGTTCTTCCAGACGACGCAAGCAGCGAATGATCGAGCCTTCAAACAGCTCCGTCATCTTGCAGATCTGCGAAAACTTGGCGCCTTGGCACCACGCGATCACCACATCCACCAAGCTCGAGCTGAACGCGTCGGCGTACTCGTCCACATCAATCGTGATCTTGGCGTCTTGCATGATCTTGGCGATTCGCCGAGCCGTCTCGCGCATCTGACGCACAGGGGCTTCCAGCGTCTCAGCAGCCTGAGCCTTTTGCCCCGTGTCCTTCTGCTTTTCCGTGTTGATCAAGCAGCTGAGCAGCGCCACCGTCTCGTTCACCGACAGGTCGTTGAACTGGCCGTTGAAGATCATCTCGGTCACCAGCAGCTCATCCGCCGTGGAGATCTCACACGCCGTGCGGCCCTTGCGTTGGATCACGCCGTCCTTGTCCACGAACTCAAGGCGGCGCAGCACGCGACGCCGACGACGCAGGTCGTCCCGCAGCACAAGGGACTTGGACTCCTTGATTTGGCGCTCGAGCTCGCGCATCTTGGCTTCGCTTTCCATCTTCAGGTTGTACAATGCAAACCGCGAGTCCTTGTCCGTCGCCAAGTGGAATGACGACGCACGGAGCTTCTCTTCTGCCTCACCGATGCGTGTGATCGTGCGCTTAAATTGCTCGTCCTGGATGTCCATGTCTTCAATCGGGTCCAGCAATGGCACACCCTGTGGGAACCGTTTCAGCACCTCTTTCACCGACTTGCCGACGGCTTGGCGGCTGTCCAACGTGCGCAAATCCTTCGGGATGTAGACACGCAGCGACGACATCTCGTCCAGCATCTCAAGCGGTACTGGGCAGATCTTCATCTCACAGTTGGTGGACGAGGTGAGGCCCATGGTGCCGATCGGAGCGGGCACTGGCAGCTCCGTCGACGTCGCCCCATCAGCAGAGCTCTTCCCGTTCGCTCCTGGCGTCGCATTGCAGTTGAGCAAGACGTGGACAATGTGGTCGGGTGTGGGGGACATCGAATCGGCAGCGTTCTTCGTGGTGAAGTTGACGATCACACCCCAATCCCACTTCTTATCCTCGCCAACATCTGGACGAGCGTAGAGCTTCACGAGGCGACCAGCATTCAGGAACCGCACGGCATGGTCTGGCTTGTTACGTGCCGCCAAAAACTCCTCCTTGAGCTTGACCAACGACTTGGACAAGTAGTAGTACTCGGCGACTTCCTCTTCGTTCTTGATCATGATCTGATCACGCTCTTCGCGAGTCCGGACGAGAGCTTCCTCAAGCGCAGGCGCTGTCTGCTCGTTCTGGAACTGGTGGAACGACTGCTTGATCATATACTCTGGGTCGGCGTCCTCGACACGCATCAAGTTGAGAAGCATGTTGTAGCCCAGGTGGAACGCACTGAAGAGCGGGTCAGCCTGGCCGTAGAGAATGCCTTTGGCAGCCTGCGGCTCCATCTGCTCACTGAGCATTTGGATCACGATACCGCGGTTATCGACGGAACGACGACCGGCACGACCCGACATCTGAATGTACTCGCCCGAGGTGATCCACCGGAAGTCCTTGCCGTCGTACTTGCGCGCGTTGGTGAACACGACCGTCTTGGCAGGCATGTTGAGACCCATAGAGAAGGTCTCGGTCGCAAACAAGCACTTGAGCAGGCCTTCACCGAACATGATCTCGATCACTTCTTTCAGGATTGGCAGCAGGCCACCGTGGTGGATGCCAATGCCTCGCCGCAACAGAGGAAGGATCGAGTCCACCTGCGGGAGCGTCTTGTCGTCGTCCGAGAGCGAATCCATTGCGTTCTTGAATACTTGCTCGACCATCGTCTTCTCTTCGTCCGTGTTGAAGTCGAGCTTGGACATGAGCAGCGCGTACGCTTCGCACTCACGCTTGCTGAACGAGAACACAATCACCGGGTCGTACTGGCGCTCCATGATGAGCTTGACGATACGGTAGACATCCGAGCCAATCTTCTTCTTGTTGCTGCCACCTTTCGATTGCGCCTTCTTCTTTTTGCTCGAGCTACCGTAGGACGCGAGGTCTTCGCTGTCATTCGTGGCCGACGCCGTGAGCGTCGCGATCGCCTTCTGGAAATTGTCTTCACGGAACTTGCCCTTCTCATCCACGACCAGGTGGAGACCGTTGCCACCCGCTGGGAACACGTAGTGCTGCAGTGGGGTTGGACGGTAGTCCGTGTACACGACGTGGCATGGCTGGTGGTGGATGTGGCAGATCCAGGCGGCGAACTCCTTCGAGTTGGGGATCGTAGCGGACAGAAACGCGAAGCGCACCTTGTGCGGCAGCAGAATGATACTCTCTTCCCACACCACGCCACGCTCCTTGTCACGCATGTAGTGGATCTCGTCGTAGATCACCCACGCCACTTCCCGCATCAGCTCCGAGCCACGGTACAGCATCGATCGCAGAATCTCGGTGGTCATAATCAGACACGTCGCCGTCGGGTTGATCGTGATATCACCAGTCATCAAGCCGACGTCGCCAAACTCTTCTTCCAGGTCACGGTACTTTTGGTTGCTCAGCGCTTTGATCGGAGACGTGTACACCACACGCTGCTTGTCACGCAGCGACTTGGCGATCGCGTACTCGGCCACTGCCGTCTTACCGGCCGACGTGTGGGCCGACACGAGCACGGACTCGCCGGCCTCAATGTAATCCACGGCGCTCTGCTGGAACGGGTCGAGTGTGAACGGGTACGTCTTGGCCGGGTTCGCCTTCATGCGGCCTTCTACGCTCTGCACTTCGTAGTCAGGAGGGTACACGGAGAACGAGATCAAGTTCTTCTGTGTGGTACCGGTAGCAACGTGCACCTCCTTGCCATCGTCCGTCTTCTCAACAGGCGTCGCGTCAATGTGCTTGCCCTGCACAATCTTCACCTCGGTAGATGGCAAGGCAGCCACTGCGGGCACAGGCTCCTTGGCTACCGCGGCGCCATTGGCAGCTGCCTGCTTCTTGGCTGGTGGCGAGGCGGCGCCGGCCTCCTGCTTGTCGAGAGGTGGCGCTTCCTTGCGCTTGGTCGCCGCGTTCTTCTCTTCCGCCGTCAGCGTCTCGCCAGCATCGAATGCGCTGAAGAGATCGAGATCGTCGTCCATGTTTGTACCGGTGAAATGTAGATGCAGCGATGCAGGGAGGGCAGCAAAGGGATCGAGCGAAGCCACCACGTTCGCGTCTCTTGATGATGTCGTCAATGCTTGGTCGTTGCCAAGCAATTGGTTGGGAGCTGATCAAGCGGGCCAACAAAACCTCAAAACCTCATTTTGTAACGTATCATGTTCGTAACGATACGAAAGTGTAGCCATCTTTGCCTTTTCACTGCTGCACCAGCGAGTAGATGACAGCGAGGATCAGGAGCAGCATGACTGCGAGTCCGACCTTGACGACCAAGCTGCTTCCATCATGTGCATTCTTTGCAGCCTTTTTCTGTGTGCGCGCAAGAGCAGCTACAGTACACGCAACAATCGTCAGTAACTTCGCGTGGAAGGGGCCGTCCCATGTCCATACCGTACCGGCACGAGCGGCCGACGCATTTTCTTGGTACTGTTCGGCTTCCTTGGTGTCAATCGCCTTGTTTCGCTTCTGTGCACCTTTTCTTGGACCAGAGGACTGAGCTGCCACGTCGTTCGATGCTGCGGGCTCCTCGCTATCGACTCCTTGATCGAAGAGCTGCTGGGCACTCAGTCCGCTGTTGTTTGTCTCATTCTCAAGCTGAGGAAACGCCTTCGTGAGCGCAAGAGCCGCTTCGGTCGGCCACTTCGCACTCGAATCACAGTGCATGGCTTCAGTGTGGAGTGGAGTGTTTCCAGCTGCATTCTTCGACGGCCGAGCTCCCTTGAATCCGCATCAATGCAATCAGCAAACCTGGATCCGTGTGATGATAAAGATGTGCACTCATACCTTGGAGATGAGGTATTCCATCACGGGGAGGAGGTCTTCAGTGTTTCGAATGAACGCCCAATGCCTGTGTCCACGCACGGTGATAAGCGGACGGATGACACGGCATCCTCGCGTCAAATACACCCACGTACAATGGGGTGTTTCCCTTGATGTCAGCAGCGTTCACGTTGGCATGTCCACGTTCGATCTACGGACAAGCCACCATGGTGAGATCATCCATGCTGATGGATACGCCGAGTCGGCGTGCCGTACCAAGATTTTCACTAGCGATAGGTTGTTCTTTCCCGCAGCGACGTGCAGCGCCGTCATCTTTTTCGCGTCGACAGCATCAACCTTGGGCTTCGCTCGAAGAAGCATCTCGACGACCTCAGCGTCTTCGTACTCTGCATACATCAAACGTTAGGATCCGCCAGGGGTTTCACACTGTCAGTATATTGATGCGCTGACGCACGTGTCGCGAGGTGAAGAATGGTCTGCCCCGCAGCGTCCTGCACAGCCAAGCCTGGCTTCCCCTTGAGTAGTGCTTGGAAGATCTCCACGTGTCGTGGTGGTCGTTGCGCCAGGCACAACATCAAGGGAGTGAACCGGTTCTTCTTCTCCTGGAAGTCCAGCGGCGCGCCATGGGAAACCAAGTACGAAACCACTTCGAGCTGATCTTCAGCCACGGCAATGTGTAAGGCTGTGGGTTCATCAGAAGGCTAGGTGAGGGGGAGGCTGCCATTCGAGGATCATATTTGATGCAGTACCTGTTTCGCCCTTCTTGTTCTGGTAGTTCCACTGGTCGCGGAGCTCGATCACTTTCTCGAGATTGCCATTGCCTACGGATGAAACTATTGCATCTGTACATGCTTTCACACGGGCACCAAGGCCTCGCGCCACATACCCGCTGCCTTGAGAAGCTGTGCCATGATGTCCTTCGCTGATCGCAAGATTCCCGTATCAATCTGTCTGCTTGATACCTGATCAGAGGACGGTCTTCTATAAAAGACGTTGAGTACGTTACTTGACCATTGCGACGTTTCGCTCAGTTGACATCTCTTCCAGCGGTAAAGCGCTTCTCCGAGAGACTGTCTAGCTCGTCATCAATGATGGCACGTCGCAACTGGGCATCTGTTGGTGTCGGGTACCAGTGATCTTCGCTCTACGTGGTTGCCGCATCGAAACAGTCGATCCATAAACTTTTCAATGCATACATCGCTTTCCTTCGTAATCGATCCTCTTGGTGACCCTGGCTTCTCCACAAACGACTCACCATGCTCAGTCGACAATCTTCCGTGGGGCGAGCACAAGAAGCAGTGATGGAGCCGGCAACGAGAGTGCCCCGTGGGTTGAGCACGCAGCGTGAAGTGGACGCGATCTTCTCTGCTGAGACGCACTTTACACCGACGAACACATACTCTGCCACAGTGTCGACCGGTGTCACTCTCGAGTACGCGCTCTATACGAAGCAAGTTGAAGGCGCGGCTGGCGAAGAACGGGTTCTGATGGTCATGGGGTTCATGGAGGGAGACCCATGGCGCGTGGGCTGGAGTGGTTGACATCATTCAAGAGAAGTGGGGCACTATGAAGAAGGGCCTGAAAGTCGATACTTTCGACAATCGCGGCTACGGCGGAAGCACGACGCGATGGGGATACTGCAGCACGAGTATCATGGCTCACGATGCGCTGACGTTCATGGATCATCTTGGTTGGGACAAAGCACATATCATCGGACTGAGGTGAAAGGGAAAGTTGCTGTCAGACGTCGGACAGAGCTCGAGGGGAGCAGTGGCGTCGACCCTCGCAAACCGAATCACATCATTGTTCAGAGTGTAAACAGCGGCGCCGACTCCCACACCGCAGAGTGCGGTCCACAGTGCGGTCCTTCAATAATTGGGTACTGAAGCAAGATCAATGACTCCTACACGCACCTAATGGGTGTTCTAGTTTGTTGCGAGCCAGGTTCCCCGGCCACGAATACGAACTTAGACGAATCGGAAATTCCGACGCGTCGGGGCTCGAACCCGCAACCTCCCGGTCAGAAGACAGTGGCGGACCACTGAACCAACGGACTGAGGTGAGTCTTCCTGATTCCGTGGCCTTCTCTGTAGCAGCCACTTACCTCCAGTCTGGTCATGGCAGCATGGGATGAATGATCTCGTTGGAACTAGCCGCGACTGCCCCTCATCGAGTCAACTTGCTGTCACTCATGGTTACGAGTCGTGGCCAATTCGAGTCCTCCAGTGCGACCAAGTTCATCATCGAGATGATGACAGCGAAAAACAAGGAAACCTTCCTCCAGAGAACACTCGAGACGTTCTATCCCAAGAGCTTCCTCGACAAGCCACTGGAGAGTCGATTCGGGAGTACGACGCACGATATCCTTCACAAGTATCACAAGGAGCGCATGGCAAGCGCAAGACCTCAAGCCCTTAGTGGTATCGTCAGTCAGAGCATGGCTATTCGGACACACTTTGTATCGGATGCTCGGTTGGCGATTGTTGGTACTCAAGCAGGAGTCCGAGAATACAATAACCTTATTACGTATTGCAGCTGAGGCGGATAATCAATATGGAAATACAGCGTGTTGCAATAATAACTAGTGTCACTATTTCAGCAATATGCTTCCATTACGCACTGGCCATTCCGAGGAGAGTGGACGCGTTCCACATGTTTCTGTTCGCTTTGAGAAGCATGAGCATTTCGAAATCGGCCGGGTGCATACCTGATCGGTAATGGGTCAACACAATCTTGCACTCCGAGAACAGGCGTTCGCATCTGTTGCTTGTCGGAGGGATTGCCGACAGCGACGGATCGTAGACAGTTGGGCCGCGGTCGGAGCGGTGCGGTTTCTTCGCGCGACGGAGGATCTCCGTCGCGAAGTCGACATCGTCATCGGGGGATTGGCGGGTGTCAGCAGTCGGATCGGTGCCAACGAAGCGCTCACCGACTTGATCTCGGCCACCGAGAGCGGCAGATCGTTTGTGACCTTGACGACCGCGCTCTCAAACACGGGCGAGTGCACGATACGTGCGTTTGCATCGAGATGTTCCCGCATCACCGGGTACATCTCGTGCAAGCATCGAAAAGCACGCGGACCTCCGCTAGCGTGTGGCCCTCGCACTGTAGCTTCGTGCTGATACTGGAGAGCCCCACGAGTTTCTCGTGGAGGGCAACGAGGCGACGGTGGGTGTTGCCACGCGGCACAAGGTCCTCCACCACAGCAACCAACTTGATCGCATCGCGGATCTCGAAGAAACGATCAACCATATCGAACACTGAGGACCATCGTGTCGTGTTTGAGCGCACAGCACGTAGCTTCGTGTGACGAGCCAACTCAACAGCATTAGTAGTAGGAACCCTCCCCAGTCGTAGTCAGTTTTTTTTCACTGACCGT
>JAADXF010000253.1:0-26614 GCA_023337575.1 Pythium chondricola | reverse complement strand
CTTGGGGTTCTTGACGGCGGCGGCGTCGGTGGTGGAGGTGGTGAGCAGTGCCGAGGCGGCGACGAGTCCGATGGAGTAGAGGATCTTCATGGTGCTGCGTAGAGGTGGGCTTGAGTGGGTGAAGTTGAGCTGGTGGAGTCGAGGACGCAAATTGCGAAGTGAGTGAAAGGGAGTCGAAGCGTCTTGGTTACGGGCGGGGAGTATGGCCTGGGTAGAGCAAGCTTGAGCATTGCACTCAGAAACCCGACTGCAGGTGATCGAACTGACCACCAGCGCTTGGATACACGACGTTCATCAAACACTTCGATGCGTCAGGCGTGGTGCCGTCATCGATTAACCTTGATTGATCTTCTACAATATTTCACGCAGCCGCGACTCGGAACCGAATGTATGTGTTGGGCGCCACACCGCGATCTTGATGAGCGATGGCTCTGATTCCACAGAATGAGGCTCAGTTGCCCGTCCCATCCTTCCACCCGTCACAGACTGAGTCAGTCAGCTTACTATAATACAGTATACAGTACAGTAGGTGGATCACCAAAAGTCCTGGGATCGTTTAGCCTCCAGACTGTAATAGGCGCAATTTAGCTCCTCATGGTAGTACTGTACCATGATGGTACACGCCGATGATGGCAGGAGTATCTAGATTCTGTGAATTCGAGCAGAATAGAGGTACAATACTGTAGTCACTGTACAAAACAGTCTATAGTGCACTTGTGACACTGTGTATTGTGTCGTGAACCCATCCACTGCGGATGGATAATCCGTCCATCCATCATGGATTCTTCGACCCACTGTTGGACCGTTCCGAAAACAGAGGCTACACAGTGTTTGTTCCATCGGCGTTTGCGCGATACCGAAATGCATACGTCACTAATAGCTACACTCTACGGTAGAGGACATGTCCTGTACACTCCATCTTGCTGTCACGTTTCACATCGGTGGGGTGAAAAGCAACCCAAAGCCTTGCTATTCGTGAACAATTGCAGCGCGAAGATGGTTTGTGGCAGTTCAGCACCGTGTGTGGAATCATTCCATTCCACTGGAATGGTGGTGTTCTGTGTTGTGCTGTACAACTCGTACATGAAGCTGTGCGTCGTCTCGCTCTGTGGTCCAGTGTTTTGTGTACAAGAGTAACTTCAACATCCAGGAATCAAGATTTCTGAATTTCCACATTTTCGCCAAAGATCGCATCTTTTCAATCTGATAACGACTCTTATTTCAGTACTGTACCTTGATTTGATGAGCATTCATTCCATTCTGCGATTGACACACATCCTTGATGTAAATCAAAACGCAGTGGCTATTGTCATCAACCAGTTGGTGGTGTAAACGGACTATTGTCACCGAATATGCACCTTTTCTACACATAAATAATATTCACCACAAATAGACGCAAGGCTCTTGCCGAAATTTGCGATGGGACGCCTCCATCGGCGCTATTATACCAGTGCTGGTGCCGCGTTGGTCTTTTTTTTATGGAGTTAGGTACCTATGCGAAGAGCACGTTCTAGGAGCTAACGACGACTGCTGGTCGACAGGATCCTACTCATGGTGATGCGCGGTGCGGACCATCTAGGATGGTCTGGGCCAGACCCTGGCTGGTGGTCGTGGGCCTTCTCGCTTGTGCCGGAGAGAAATGGGGCGTGGGCGTTTACGTGAGGGACGCTCGTGTCGTGTTTTGCTTCGATTGTTGCAAGGATGTTGTCGTGGACGGCTCGTGGCGACCATGCGAACGTTGCGTCCGAGGCAGTAGCCACGTCGAGTACGGTCATGATGGCGTGGTGTTCGGCGATTTGGACTGTGCCTCTTGGTCTGGTTGGTACGAGAGCTTAAAGCCATCCTGTTAGGTGGACGAGTTTTAAAGCATTATGTTCTGATAGGCCGAGACCCTCGAGCAGGAGTGAAAAGATCATCGGCTCTCAGACTGGTGGTAAGTACTTCAAGTACTGTAGTTGTAGTAGCGCCTGCAGCACGCGCTCCCGTTCGAGGGATCTTTAGTAATCCCCGCTCTGATTCTGCGCCACCCTTCGTCTTCTCATTCCACCGAGGCGGCCACGGGGTTCCGTGCTGGTGGTCACAGCACTCTCTGCAGTTGGCACTCTCACTGTGTTTGAGTCGCTCACAGTGTGAGCGTGTTTTTCTGGATTGCAAATACAGTGCGAGTCACACTGTATTTGCAATCCAGAAAAACAGGATCGTTCCATATCAGTGTGACGAGACGCTTGGGATATTATTAGTACAGTACGTAGTTCCATTTCCTATTCTGTGTGTACGAATACCCTTGGCAGGCTCAATCTTTTGGATACCGTAGAGCACACGCCACTGTACTCAGCTGTTGCCGCAATTATTTAGTACCGGTACAGTGATGGCGTTCCGCAGCGCACGGTTGCGGTACGGTACAAAGTACTAAGTTGTCGTTGACGACCAGGTCAGCCATGACTGGCGGTTCGTGCTCATTGTGCAGGGCGTCCGAGTGTCTGGACCAGACACAGACCCTGGTGGGCATTCTCGAGACTTTTAAGATCATAATCTGATCGTATAGGCTGAACTTTCGTGATATCTGCTGTTCCACAAAATGAAGAACGTGAACGGATACAGATACTGTACAATGGGTAGCAGACCTGTACAGTGTACTGTATCACTATCACGTATGTACAGCGTGTACTGTACTGTATTTTTACAGTAGTGCCACTGCTTGCAGCCGTGGTTTCAGCGAGCATCCATCATCACTCACATTTAATGAGACGTAACTGCTACCAGTGTGGTCTACGCCGGCTGCATCATGAGCTTGAAGCGGGTGAGAGTGCCTCAGCACGCTGACACTCTGAATGGACCTGGCATTGATGCTCACCAAGGTCCATCGTTCTAGTATGACGCTGGCGGCTAGACCACTTCGCGACCGGCACAAATCTCCCTGGTATATTCAATCATCATTGACAGCCGGCTCTAGCGTCACACCCTCTTCATCTATCGAGGGTCTGACAGTCGGGTGGGGTTCCCATGTCTCCGCGATCTTGTAGAACTTCCGGCGCTGGCGGGAGGCCTCTAGTTCGCGCCGTGTGAGCGGGACGGTCTTGACATCGAATGGACACTCCTGTGCTAGATTCTTCTCCTCAAATGAACCGGCGTAGTGCTCAGCAGGACGCGCTTTCGATCGGTAGAGCGTCTCCTTGTCTGGGTTCCACGTCGCGATATGGTCGCTATTGATGTAAAGCGGTGGCACATCCTCATCGGTGCGCACGTGGTCACTCCGCACTGGGTAATAATGCAACGCATCACCACACAGCGCTCGCTCCTTTGGCCGCAGGTCGGCGCCAATCGAGCCCACACCGAAATCAGAGAATGCGTACTCTGCCTCAGCCACTTCACACGCTAGAAAGTAGAGTTCTTTATCACCGTAGGATGGCGGGCGGTACGCGTGGTGCAGCGTCACGAATGAGCCGACGATCGCAGTCGCTCGCTGCTGTCGCATCTTGTTCCACAGCATCACGGACGAGTCTGCCTGGTGCCCAGCGCGTAGGTTCCACGAGTGGGTCCGCTTGAGAAAATCACTTGGCTGATACTGGTTCATGCGTAGCGCTGCTGTTTCTTCGGCGCTGGGGCCTTGCTTCCCGTTCTTGACCCCACTGGTGATTCGCGGCACGGTCGGTAAGACCTGGAACGGTGAGCGATCAAACTCTTCGACAAACACGTGCAGTCGACTGCGCTCTGGGTGGTCTTGGTTGATTCGTTCGGCCAGGAACTCGTCGGTGAAGCTGACACGATCATGGAAGAACAGCGTGCCGGTGGCTGTGAACTTGTCCAGCTCCCACAGACTCGTCGGGTTCTGTAGAAACATGACGTCCGCGTCCACCATCATGAGCTCTTGGAACTGGGAAAACAACAGCGAAATGATCTTGATATCAAACGACCGGAACCGCTTCTGGCAGTGGCGCAGGTCATTGCAGAAGAGCTGCCGCGTGTTGCCTAGCGGTCCGATCTCGGTGGCTTTGGCTGCTTGCTCGCATACGTCGTAGACGCGCACGTTGAGCTTCTCGTCGGTGGTGAGACGGTCACGGACTCGCTCACTGAGGTCGCCACAGTGGGGCACCTCGATGGGCAGGTCCACTTCCATCGCGCGTAGCTCCATGATCAACGAGACGCCAAGCAGCGCGATGCCGTCGAAGAGAGGCAGTACGATGCCGCGTGGCTCGACCGCTGGCCGCCGCGTGAGCTCCCATAATGTGCGCGCGACGTTCTGCCGCGACTGCACCATGTATTGCACCGAGAGGATATTGCCCAGGAGTAGCACGGCGCCGGCACCGACGATGATGAGCAGCCACTGGCGCATCGTGGGCTCCGGTACCAGCACGCCGCCGCAGCGCCACACATTCCTCGGCTTGACCACACGCCGCGGGTGCATTTCAATTGATCGACGTTATCCTGTCGATGTGTGTGTCAACATCAGTGACTTACCGTTTCTCGGTTGAACAACGGCACTAAGTACGGTCATCTGAATATACGCACTTAACTGGAGTGATGGTCACTTCTTCCAGATGGATGTTACTCGAAGGTGACGTGAAGCCTCTTGGCAGCTCTTCGTGCAACATCCTCCCAAACTCGTGTACGCGGCCATCCGATCCGCCGACACGACCGAGACAAAAGAAGCCGATCCGCCAAAAATGGACCCCAACCAGCGTACGTTGCGCGCGCTCCCTCTGCTGCAGGGATGCATCCCGTAGCGCCCCCTGTCTCAGAGAGAGCAAACTGATCATCTGTGCTCTCCCCCCTCTCTGGTTTAATAGCAAAGAAGACCGCGTTGAACCCGGGCGCCAGGACGTTCTCGTTCAACCCGTCGGCGTCCTCGTGGGCCCCTCCCATGCCCGCCGCGCCGCCTGCGCCACCAGCACCACCAGCGTTTAACCCTGTAATGCCTGTGCCGAAGAAGGGCACCGCATTTGCCGTCGCGACGCCAACGCCAACGCCAACACCTGCCGCTGTGCCTGCCCCTGCGGCGCCAACACCATCTCCTCCGAGCCCGAAGAAGGCGCCAACGCCGGTGACGTCGCCAAAGCAGACGCCAACGCCAACGCCGACGGTGGCGTCCCCCAAGCCAGCGGCGGCCGTCGAGGAGGAGCCCAAGATCGAGAAGCTTTCACTGGATGAATCGTCGTCCGCTGCTGCGGCGGCGGTCGCGAATGAAGAGGAGGAAGAGTTTGTCGAGGAGGAGGAAGTCGGTGATGAGGATCCGCGTGAGCACCTGAACGTGGTGCTCATTGGCCACGTCGACGCCGGCAAGTCGACGCTCTCGGGCAACATCCTGTACCTCATGGACATGGTGGACAAGCGCACGATCGAGCGCTTTGAGAAGGAGGCCAAGCAGCGCAACCGTGACAGTTGGTTCCTCGCGTTCATCATGGACACAAGCGAGGAGGAACGCGCCAAGGGCAAGACCGTCGAGGTCGGCCGCGCCCAGTTCGAGACGGCGAACCGCCGCTTCACGATCCTGGATGCGCCAGGCCACAAGAACTACGTGCCCAACATGATCCAGGGCGCATCGCAGGCCGATGTGGGTATTCTCGTGATCTCGGCGCGGAAGGGCGAGTTCGAGACGGGTTTCGACCGTGGTGGCCAGACCCGTGAGCACGCGATGCTCGCCAAGACGCTCGGTATCAACAAGCTCGTGGTCGTGATCAACAAGATGGACGAGGCCAATTGGGGGCAGGAGCGCTTTGACGAGTGCACCAACAAGCTGCGCCCGTTCCTGCGCAACTGTGGCTTCGCGGTCAAGCGCGACGTGTCGTTCATCCCGATCTCGGGTCTGCTCGGTGACAACATCAAGACGCGTCTCTCCAAGGAGAAGGCGCCGTGGTACGATGGCGAGTCGCTCATTGAGCACTTGGACACGCTGCACATTACCGGTCGTGACGCCGATGCCCCTCTGCGCGTGCCGGTGCTCGATCGCTACCAAGAGCGAGGCACGATCGGCATGGGCAAGGTCGAGTCGGGTGTGCTGCGCACGGGCATGAAGGTGATGCTCATGCCGACGCGCTCCACGGCGGTGATCAACCAAGTGTACATCAACGAGAAGCCGGTGCGCACGGCCAAGCCCGGTGAGAACGTGCTCATCCGTCTCTCGTGCGGCCTCGATGACGTGCAGAAGGGCTTCGTGCTCTGCGACCTCAAGAGCGAGCCGCGACCGAAGGCGATCCACCAGTTTGTCGCGCAGCTCGCGCTCGTGGACACGCTCGAGCACCGCCCCCTGCTCACCGCTGGTTACAAGTGTATCCTCCACATCCACACGGTCGCCCAGGAGTGTACGGTCAAGAAGCTACTGCGACCGATCGACCCCAAGACGGGCAAGCCGGTGAAGAAGCCCGTGACATTCATCAAGCAGGGTCAGAGCGTGATCTGTATGATCGAAGTGGAGCAGAGCATCACGATCGAGACCTTCGACACGCTGCCGCAGCTTGGTCGCCTCACGCTCCGCGACGAAGGCAAGACCATCGCCATCGGCAAGGTCATCCAGCTCGACAAGAAGGAAGACTAAACTCGGCTATTGCGCACGGTGTCGTCGCCTTTAGATATTGAATGACCCCCGTTGTCGGACCATGTGGATGACCAACCTTGCGTCGACCGTAACGATGAATGAACCATCCGCTACAGTCCAACGTGTTGAACCACACACACACACACGTAGTAAAGTAATCGGCTTGTTGAGTTCCATTTTCGGATGCGTCATGCAATCCAAATCTTGCTCAAGAATCGAGTCAAGTGGAGAGATCCTAACTTGACTCGTGTACGTGCTTTCCGAAACTCCTGTGGCTCTTCGCTTGTCGTTACGTACTGCAGTACTACCTCTCTCCTGCCTCTAATAACCGCCGGACCGGCTCATCGCATCAGTGCTCCACACCGTGTACCGAACGAGCCCAGGGTCGCGACGCCTGCGTTTCGTTATCGACGGTTGGGTCCAGGGCTCCGAAATAAATTATGCATACAAAATTAATGTTTAATGGGCACCGAAATAATTTATTTGTCATGCTTTCTTGTCAGCCATAGATAATTTATTTTCTTGAGCTTGCATTCCGATACAAATGTTCCGTATGATGAGGTGCTCAACTTGTGAATAACTGATGATCGGTTTTGAGGATCCTACAAAATAACGTATGGAGTGAGTTGAATTGCATACATTTTTAAGTGCATTTTTCCAGCCCTGGTTGGGTCGCTCGCTTCTCTATACGGCAAAGGTCCTTCAACGTTCGGGTTGGAGTTGTCTTGCTCACAAATCAACAGACAAGGAGTGCATCTAGGTCACGATGGCGGTCGGGGTGCGCAAGCTCTGGCACTCAACGTCATGCCCACGATCCTCACGCTGCTCACTGGCCTGCGAGAGAACCCAGTGATCGTGCTTGTTTCTGGTCGCTACGACCACATCTGTTCGCGGCTAATTGAAGGCACGGTCAACTACAACATCATCCGCGTGGTGTTCCGTGACCAGCTCACCGACCCCAAGCGCGTGGGCGAGTCATTTCGGTTCATCTCCGCGCCGCATCGGAGCCCGACCAATCTAGGCGAAGACCGATCCACCGTGGACGCGTCGTCGCTGTTCATGAGCTACAAGCTGTACTCAATTCTGCTGTGCATTGTGCTCTTCCTCTTCCTCCAGATCCACGGCGGCACGACGCTCATGGGCAAGCAGCCGTGGTACAAGCAAGGCGTGTACGGTGGCGACCCCAACATTGCCCAGTTCTGGGGCAACGAGATCATCTGTGACCTGTTTGTGATCGTCATGATCCTGCTAGTCACAAGCATTCTCATGGGTACACTCACGCTGTGCACCAAGTACCGATACGTCGCCAACAACAACCGACTCATCCGCGTGATGCAGGACCGCTTCGCTGTCGTCGGCTGGGACGCGTTCATCGCGCTTGAGGCCATGACCCATGGGCATGGATCCATACAACCCAGACCTCGTGGACGATGACGTGTGCCGTACCAACTGCTCGATCGGCGCCATCCTACAGCAGTTATACACGTCGGGACTCAGTGGCCATGTGCAACTGACCGGTGACTACCTCTTCACGGATAATGTCTTCTCAAAAGAGGTGGCTAAGCTGCGGTACCCTATGAAACGAGCGGTGGAGATGGGGCTCTGTGCGAGCCGCAATCATGGATCCGTCGTCTCGAACAAGTACACAGGCGGCACGACTGACACTCATATCACTGATATACAGCCATCCAAGCGGCGCGGTAGCACCGAGGGCAAAGAGAGCGACGTGCCGAGTGGACTGGTCAAGTCCCTCAAGACGTCTGTTACTCTCTTTGACCGCAAGCTCAAGTTCGTGACCGAAGGGTACTTCGGTAAGGTGCTGCTGGTTGATGAGAATGAACCTGGTCGGCTCGTCAAGGCAGCCAACACTGGCGTGATGGAGTGCGAGGTCCAGGACGCGCTGTCGACACTCACGATCATGGACATCAAGCCGCTGTTCGGAAACGAAGCTCGCACGCATCCGATAGCGAAAGCATGACTGGTGGTTCTTGTCCATGAGCTTGATCCTTATAGGTCTAACTGGTAGGTAGGTATAGATTGATCTATGCGGAGTCGCACACCGCCATCGCCGTGGCCATTTGGTCCCGCGCGATGAAGAACACCGAGACCAGCGACATCAGCTGCAGGTTTTCCGTCGTGCCGCTCGCCAGGCGATGCTCGAGCTTCGCGAGTTCGTCGTATAAATACATGCGGCAGCCTGGCGGGAGCTCGAGGTCGAGCGTGAAGCGGTACACATCCTGGAGGATATCAGTGGTGGCGTAGCCCTTGAGCTTCTGCATCTCGGAGCACTTCTGGACGGCCACTACAAATGGTTCGTTCAGCAGCCAGTGCACGATCGTCTCAATGTCCTTGGGCAGCGGGTTGCCCGTCGTCATGTACACGTTTGTCTCATCCACCACGTCGTAGGCCATCGACGTGGCCTGCATGATGTTGAGGATACGACGCATGTCGCCCTGGCCGAGACGCAGCACGGCCTTGAATCCATCCTCTGGCATCGTGAGGCTACGTGGCATGGATGCTCAGTCAATGGTTGGTAGATATACCAGTAGTATGGCAAGAGATGACTCACCCTTCCAGCTCTGCGATGTGCTTGATGCGGTCCTTGACTTGATACTCGCTCAGCGGCGCGAAGCGGAAGCGGGTGCAACGCGACTGCAGTGCCGGGATGATCTTGTTGACGTAGTTGCAGATGAGGCAGAAGCGCGTGTTCTTGGTGTACTTTTCGATCACGCGACGCAGCGAAAACTGCGCGTCGTTGGTCATCGAATCGGCCTCATCCAGGACGATGAGCTTGACACCGGAGCTGGTTGCATCGTACCATCATTAGATATCGGAATCCTCTTAGGCACAGAGATGAGTCGCATACCTGAACAGCTTCTTCGTACCGGCAAACTCTTTGATTTGGTTGCGCACAACGTCGATACCACGATCGTCAGAGGCGTTGAGCTAGCACACGCTCGAGTTAGACACGACGTGGACAGTAATTATTTGTACCAAGCCATCACTCACCTCAAGCACCATGGATCCGTAGCTCTTCCCATACAGTCTCCGAGCTGCTGCGATGATCATGGACGTCTTTCCCGTCCCTGGCGGCCCGTAGAAGAGCAAGTGCGGCAGCTTTTGTGCATCGATGAGGCGGTTGAGTGTCGATACAATGTCTTGGTGGGCGATCAAATCGTTCAGACTCGACGGGCGATACTTTTCCACCCAGGGCCACGACTCGGTGGTGCGGTTGCGCGACGAGATGCCCTCGAAGCGCGGCGCGTCGTCCGCCAATTTCATCTCCTCGTCCGCCATGTTGTGGTTTTGTTGCAGAGATCTCCCTCCACGTTACAAATTGGCGCCAAAACAACTACGTTCATGGTATATGTGTTTGTCCAAATTACAAATATGAAACATCTCTCTAAAAGAGCCAACAAGCAGTTTGAATGTGACAATCACTCTGGTTGCAAAATTGCACTAGGTTTCGGCGGGAGGAAAATGGCGAGCGCCGGCAACTCCGACGTCGCGATGGATGTGACTTCGACGGAGGAGCACGAGGAGCGCGAGACGGAGGTCTCGTCGATGATGAAGCTGAGCAATGGTCTCGTCCAGTGGTCGCCCTGCGGTGGATTTATTGCCGTCGGCACAGGAAACCGATTGACGATTCGGGAACGCACCACGCTCCAGATCCTCCAGCAGTATTCCACTCTCGACGTCATCCAGGTACTCCCAGTCTATGCAAGAGCACACATACATGCGCTAAACTTGTATGGGTCAATGTGCAGTCACTGGCTTGGTCTGAGGATTCGCAGCTCGTATTGACGGTAATGTTCAAGCGCAGCATCGTGCAGGTCAGTCGAGTGATGGCATGATTTCTTCACCAGAACGATGGGACTGACAGCAAGTGTACGCCGATCGATGCTAGGTGTGGTCAGTTCAAGATTCGACATGGTCGTGCAAGATCAGTGAAGGCGTCGCTGGGCTTCACTACGCTTTGTGGGCTCCTGATGCTCGCCACATCATCACAGTCTCTGACTTCCAGTTGCACGCGACCGTGTGGTCGCTGATCGATGCGTCCAAGTCGACGATCAGACACCCAAAGCTTGGTGCAGAAGGGTTTGCGTTCAGCCCCGATGAGCAACATCTTGCTGTCGTTGAGCGCCATGAGTGCAAGGTGAGGAGCTGGAACCAAAGTGTCGACTGACGATGACCGATTGACGAGACTATGTTTTTCTCAGGACTTCATCGGTATCTATGCGTGTGAGTCATGGGAACTGGTATCACATTTCCCGATCGAGAGCTACGACTGCGTTGAATTGCTGTGGTCACCAGATAACACAACGCTGGCGGTTCGTGATTCACATCTCGAGTATCGAGTTCTCATCTACTCGAGCAACGGCACGATTCTGGGAAAGTACCAGGTATACGGCTGATGTGCTCCCTTCTTTGAGTTTTTCGCTGACGAAAAATATTCGTAGGCGTACGAGAATGCTCTCGGCTTGAAATGCATGAACTGGTCATCGTCTGGCCAGTTTTTGGCGTTGGGAAGTTTTGATGACCACACCCGTGTCCTCAGTCATCTCAACTGGAAGGCTATTGCCGAGTTTGACCACGAGAATCTTGCAATCACAGTGTCACGAATCAACAAAGACGCGGTGAGGAAAGGTATTGCGTGAGCCGGTCTGTCAGTGCTTCTAACGATTACCAACAGGTTGAATACGAGGAACACTACGCCGACGAGCCGATCACTGATCGACCTCAGGGGCGACGAATCACATTGTCAGAGAGACGAGATTCCGTCCATTCAAAGTCAGCATCCGCCGCATCTGCAGCCTCACTAGCTGCTGGAGGGAAGAGGAGTCGAGACATTTGCTTTGTGGTTCGAGAGCCGCCGTTCTCAGTGATTACCGTGACATCAGATCCCTTGTACGTCTGTCCCGCGATGTCCGTAGCGCATCTTGTCCTCACACGCAATAATTCATTGAGCAGGAAGGAGGATCCAAAAATCGGAGTGGGACGAGTCCTCTGGAGCTTCGACTCGGCATTCCTCGTGACGAAGAGCGAGCAAATGCCGCACAACATTTGGATTTGGGAGACCGAGACGATGAAACTCCACACCACGATATCCTTCATTCACGCAGTGAAGTCTTTCCGGTGGGATCCTACATCTACAAGACTTGCGATATGCGCCGGAGATAATCGAGTGTACTTGTGGTCCACCGACGGGATATCTTGGGTTGATGTGCCCTCAGGTGCGTGGCGCTCTTGTGATGCGGGGTAGCTTGTAACTCATTCGTTTACTACGATAGGAGACTTCAAGGTGTTCGGTCTCAGATGGAATCCAGGAGGAGACTCGTTGCTCGCAGTCGGGAAACAAGAGTTCTGCTCGCTCACTTTTTAGAAAATCAGCGGGCTTTCATTTGATCACAAACAACAAGTCTGTCGCGTGAACAAGATCACTCGGGGCCGGGTTGGTTATGACGAATGCTGGCGCGACGAAACCGTGAGGTGCGCGGTAAACCCCCAGTACGACTGTGTTCTGTGAATGACAAACGAACTGATTAGACCAGTGAAGTAAATCCCACAGCTAGATTCGTCGCGTACCTCATTCACAATGAGACCCTCGACCATCAAGGCGTACGGGCGATTATGGTAGCGTGCAGGCGCGGGAATCTGGGTAAGTCGATGCCTCGATCGTGCGTCTCGATCAGCCTGGTTCATACTTGCGTTCCCACTTGTGATTAGCTGTGTGATCATGTCAATCAGGAACGCGTTCTGGGACGATGACCCGAGCACCGCATCCATGAAATTGGAGAAGTAGACGTGGCCACCAGCATACAGTGGTGAGAATAATGCGTCGTCGAGTGCGTGGACTTCACGAAGTGCCTCCCTGGTGCGCACCTCATTAACCGCTGAGTTTTCGTCATATAGGCTTCCACTTCGGTCGACCAGGAACTTGACGTTGCTTGGGCGATTCATTTCGATGACGATGTACGGAATCGATTGATTTAGTAGCCACGAACTCCTTGGAGACCTCGCAACTTTTTCGACACTCGCGGTTCTCTTGCTGTTGTTTTGATAGGCTTCACTGATGAATCGATGAGTCGTGATCGCGTCCACATCCGCCATGTTTTCGTCGATCTGGCCACCGCTGGTGGTGGTTTCGTCGCCCTTCTCTTGGCCGCAAAACGACATGATCAAGACACTCCGAGCGTGGAGCATTCGAGCTTCCTCGAAGGTCTCCATGTTGACGGGCGATCCGCGGACGAAGTAGACTTCCTTGAATTGGATGTACGTGCTAAAGTCCTTCTCACTCAAGTCTCGAGGCGTGACAAAGACCACCGTCGGATTCGGAACATCAAGATCGTGGAGACTCGCCATGAACAGTGAGTAGCTCGTCGGAATGCCACAAACCACGAAATGCCCTGACAGGTTCTTGGGTGGTACTCGTCTTCTGAAGGAGCGATACTTCGATGATCGAGAGAGCCGATGAGGTACGCGCTTATTCGAAGCCGTCCGACGGATGACGGGAGGACCATCTTTGCTCGTTCGCAGCAAGTAGCTGACATCGTCTCCATCTGCTCGATCATCATCCTGAGACAGCATCGACGGCTCGCGCGACGGATCCTGTGCTGCTTCAATCGCAGATACGCAAGGGCCGCTCGGACCTGAAGCTGGCTCAATGTTTTCCGCGGGACGCTTGGGAGTGGAGGATCTGGAGTTGGCAGTGGGCGATGTCGGTCCATTGTTGGAGTTGGGTACCAGTGACGGAGTGAAGATCGGCTCGCTACGTGGGTTCACTGCACCTGCTGACGACGGTTTCTGACTTGTCTCGTTCTCATTTCGTCGTGGGGAGGTAGGTCGAGCCGATCTTGGGGTGATCACCGGACGCGCTGATGCCGGCAATGGAGACGCCGCTTTCTTCAAGAGTTCAGCCGGTGACATCGCGATAACGGGGACGGCGTATGGGACGTACGGGGGATCCAAAGGATCTGCCTCCGATTTGACGACGTTGCCATCATAGTCCTGATCGCGAACGCTCGAGGGATGGCGAGCGTGGCTTTTAATCATCACCGCCGTGCCTTTCTTCATCAAGCGAGGCTGTGGTGGCGGCTCCGAGCGCTCGGGTCCAGACGAGTCACCGACACCGTCGTCTTGATCTACAGGCGTGATCTTGTCATTGCCACGAGCCGTGCCACGTCCAGTTGGCCGCCCTGTGCTCGCCAACCGAGAAACCGAGACCGTCGAACCATGCCGTTCCGTGCCCCTGGCGATGGATAGCCGCTGGAAAGGGTTCAAGGTGTCGAGTGCAGCGACACTCATCGAGTTGAGCACATTCGAGATCATGCGGTTGCTTTTTCCCGACGAGACATCAAGGTTGGGGGAGATATCGGGATGCCGGGCGAAGACAGCGTTCGTTAGCTTCTCAATCTTGGTGATGGTGTCCCTGCACTTTGCCAAAAAGAAGACGCTGTGGAATCCGATTTCGTTGATCTCCTTGTCAATCGGATACACGAGGACGGTTTCTTGAAGCGTGCGAATCCCGATGAGGGGGGCACCAAACTCGCGGTACAGCAGTACTGCCAAGGACTGGAACGTCGGCATCATGAACAAGAACGAGGGAATCGCAGCTTCGTAGATGCGATTGCTGCAGGTGGCCATGTACTCCTTGAGCCAGAAGCCACTGGACGCACACGAAAAGACGAGGTGAGTACGTGATCGTCTGACAGGGTCGAGTACACACACTAACGCACCCTTTCTCATCCATTTGATCGTATCGTTGGACCAGGTTACCGAGAAACGCGTTCAATCCCTTGATCCATAGGCTCTTGGCAAAGATGGAGAGCTTCAGTTGTTCAAGACACACAACAGCTGAGGCGCCAGAGATGTTGATGTGGCGGACATTGTCGACCTTGGACACCTGAACGTACAGCGGTGCTGCAAACATGGAGGTGGTTAGTGGCAAGTGCATCCGCGAGGCGTGAGTGAATGGCAGCGTACCTTGTCGATTGGTTTTCCGGATGGAGCACGTGACAAGGTTAGTAGCGGTGTCGTCTTCGTCCAAGGAGTTGCTGTGCTTATCGACCATGACGAAGCAATAGGAGGCCGTGGGAGCTCCCGCTCGCTGCAGGTCGTTGGCATCCATTGCTGATCCTTGCAGGTAGAGCACACGCTGCTCGTATTCTCTGTGGATGAGCACACGGCGCACGGAACTGGACGGAAGTGACGGCGACAGGATGATGATCTTACGAAGATTCTTCCGCTCGCCGTCACTTTGCAGCCAGGTGTGCAAGAAGAAATTCAGCGACGAGTTATCGATGTCGCCACACAAGAGGATGTGCTGGATGCGCTTGTCAGGACGGTACTTCTTGTCGAAGACGGTCTGCAGTTTTGCAAGTTTCCGTGCGTCAGTGAGGTTGTATCATCATGTACCGAGACGCGGCATACCTCTCGACTCAAGATCTCCGTGAGGACGCTGATTTGCGTCGGGATGAGCACGCCGGTGAAGATGATGAGGCAGATGTCGGCGATCTTTCCGACCTTTGTCTTCGGCGCGAATTCGCCATAGCTGATTGAATGTCACCGGTCAGCGGATCAAGACGAACGAGAGAGACTGACAGTACTCACTTACCCAACTGTGCCGATCGTGATGCAGACAAAGTAGATCGAGTCAAAGAACGACAAGTTCTGGCAGTTGAAGCCCGGTATCTGGTTCGGCGCGCTGCCGTCGCAGTACTCTATTGTCTGGAACGCAGCCGCGGCACAGATGATGATGCATATCGCGATCATGCCGATGAGCATACTCTGTCTTGCTTTGGCAGACTTGGCAAGCCGTCGAAGGCGGAAGACTTGCAGCAGGCGAAGCGCTCGAATCATCAAGAAGAAGCGGTATTCGTACTTGCTACTCCGCGTTCCATCGTCCGGCACGACCACTTCCACGAGCAGCGGAGCCCAGCACCAAAAGTCAATGATCGACAACCAGTGCAGACAAAACGCTTTGCGGTTGCTGGCAGCATAGAACCTGCATGGGCATCGCACGCAGAGTCAGAGCGAAGAGATCGGACATGGACAACGCATCTAGCACAGACCTGAGGCCGAACGCGATCGTGATAGCCCCGAGATTGATGAGATCGATGGCTTTGTGGAGTTGCGAGTCCGTCTGTGCGTAGCTCGGTGCATGCCAGTTCTGCGCCATGACGGAGTACACCATCAAAAGACTGATGGCCACGATCACCAGGTACATCAGTCAGTCTCCACCTGGCCCCTCTGCGGCTCGTTCCACGTACCTGACAGTGCACTGGACAAGATCAAACACGATGCCAGCCTCCGAGTCTTTCAGGTTGCGTTCAATCCATTGACGGCGGCTTTCTCCTCGCAGCCGGCGCTTGAGCATTCGACGCATCCGTACGATGACGCGTTGCAGCGTTTGACGCACCGACCATTTTTTTCGCGCTTGCTGTTGCTCCAAAAAGTCTTCGATCGAGTTCATGGCGATGGATGGTGAAAGCGCTCACTAAGGCGTCCAGAATGCGAGCCTCAATCGTCGTGCGTCAGCGAACGCCATGCGCGACGAAGCCGTCGCGCTCTGAGGTGGAGGAGGAAGGTAGCAGCGTGGTGTATTTGTGCTAATGTTTGAACGGTGGTGGATCGGTTATCGCTTTCACAGGTCGATCCGCAAATAGATCACATGAACAGCGCATGTCACATCCAGTCACCAGCCATGACCCCTCGGCGCGATTATGTGCATACTCCTGCTTCCAGTGAACATCAGTGAGGACGAGTCTCCCCATGGCGTTCTACCTTGGCTTGGTAGCCAAGTCTGCTTGCGACCACCGCAATCGATACATCAATGGCTGCGTCGATGCCGAGGCAAACCATCAATTTAGTTTCGGTTTAATAATCGCGGTGAGAGACGTGAGGCAGTACCGCCACGCGATACGGAAGAGCCGTCTCGGCTTTGGAATCGAGATCACAATGTTCCGACGTGGGCATACTCTGGTTGCGTGTCAGCCTTCGACACCGATGAACGACTCCTCCCAATACCAAGATCCCAAATTACAAAGGGATTCTATGCGTGGCCATCTCGTACGAGGAAGTTGCTGTGTACGCGCCACTACCATGACTGCTAGTCTGTATACTATGCACGCATGAGTTTGAGCACCCAGATACCGCTCATCCCCCCCCCGGACACGCACACGCACACGCACACGCACATGGTGTATGTTTGGTATGCATAAATGCAGCGCAGCCATACGAGATGACCCAAGGAACTTGGAGGTGGTCTGTCTGCATCGTCAGTTCATTTCATTTGGTGGATGAATCCTGTCAATTCGAATAGCCAAGTTGAAGTTGATTTATGCATGTCAATTACATTGTATCACCATTTAATCACGCACCAACCTCCAATCAACATAGCTGTTGATAGGGGTTTTGCATCAGTCCTGGTGGCAATATTTTCGACCACCTTGAAGAAACGTATTCAGCCTTCAACCTGATTGGCTCATCTACCCTTCCAAAACCAGTCGAGCACATGTATTTATTACAGACGGCTATCGATTTATAAGATCTATTCAATACCTGTAGATATCAACGAATAGAATCATTGATCTTTTATATTAATGCTTAGAGGTACGTGAGCTTCCTGGCTCCGTTCTCCTCGACGCTGGAAGCGTCATCAACCTTGTGAGCTCTTCAAAGAAGCGACTCTGCCAACAAACACGCTTGCCGCATGCTCGGGCGCATTGCTCAATCTTCCGCCATGTCCGCAAATGGCTCAAGCCAGCAGACCAGCGGCGAGCCGCAGGGCACGCGGCTCTCGAATGCCTCCTCGAATGCCTCCTCCGTCACCTTCCGCCACCAGGGATCGCTGCCCAAGCTGCCCATTCCGCCCTTGAAGGACACACTGGAGCGGTACCTCGAGTACATCCACGCACTGCAGACGCCCGAGGAACTGGCCGTCTCCAAGCAGCGCGTGGCCGAGTTCCTGGAAAACGAAGGCCCGGCGCTCCAGGAGAAACTCATCGAGTACGACCAGGACAAGAACAGTTACATTGAAGATTTCTGGTACGAGGCGTACTTGAACCACCGCTCGTCCGTGGTGCTCAACGTGAACCCGTTCTTCGTGCTGGAAGACGACCCGACGCCGTCGCGGAACAATCAGATCACGCGCGCCGCGTCGCTCGTTCTCGGCTCGCTCAAGTTTATCCATGCGTTGCGCAAGGGCACGTTGGAACCGGACATGTGGGGGCGCGACAACATGGCGCTGTGTATGCACCAGTACCGCAGCCTCTTTGCCTGCGCGCGCGTACCGCAGGGCGCCAAGGACGACGCGCTGGTGGACGACAAGTCCAAGCACATCGTCGTGGTCTGCCGCAACCAATTCTATTGGTTCGACGTGATCTGGGAGGACGGTGTGACGGCGATCACCGAGCGCGAGTTGATCGCCAACCTCAAGGCGATCCGGGAGAATGCGCTCAAGGCGTCCGATATTGAGGCCGCGAGCCAGGCCGTGGGCGTCCTCACCACCGAGCACCGCGCCACGTGGGCCACGTGCCGCACCAAGCTATTGGACAAGAATGCCGACATGCTGGCGGTGGTCCGTGACCCCATGCTTGCTATTGCTACATATGATCGGGTCCAATGATTAATTGTGATATTGATATGAATCATTGTAGCTGGACCGCGCGCTGTTCCTGGTGTGCCTGGACAACACGGCACCGCCGGACGCCGCGGCCTTCGCGGCCACGGCGCTGCACGGCACCTACAGCATCGTGCACGGCATCCAGATCGGCACGTGCATGAACCGCTGGTACGACAAGCTCCAGATCATTGTGTGCGAGAATGGCGTGGCCGGGGTCAATTTCGAGCACTCGTTCGTGGACGGCCACACGGTGCTGCGCTTCGTCTCGGACGTGTACACGGACACGATCATCCGCTTTGCGCAGACCATCCGCGGCGGCTCGTACTCGTTCCTCGAGGCATCCTACCGCGCCCCACAACTGAGCCAGGACAAGGACAAGCCGCGTGTTCTGCCACGCAAGCTCGCGTGGCACCTGGATGCCGACTTGGAAGAGTCGATCAAGTTCGCCGAGGCCAAGCTCAGTGACCTGATTCTCCAGAACGAAGTGGACGTGCTCGAGTTTACGAGCTACGGCAAGCTCTTTATCACGCAGCACAACATGAGCCCGGACGCGTTCGTGCAAATGGCGTTCGTCGCGGCCTACTACTTTCAGTACGGCGCGGCGCCGAACGTGTACGAGCCGGTATTGACCAAGCGGTACCGCCACGGCCGCACCGAGGCCGCGCGGTCCATGACCAAGGAAGCACTCGAGTTTGTCGAGACCTTTTTCACCGAGAAATCGCCCATTGACAAGATCGAGGCGCTGCGCAAGGCCATCGACGCCCAGGTGCGTGTGGTGCGCAACTGCGCGAGTGGCAAGGGCGTCGAGCGCCACCTGTACGCGCTCGAGAGTATCTGGGCGCTGGAGCAAATGAAGCAGGGCAAGACGGCCCGGGAGATGGCCGCCGCCAAGCCGGCGCTCTTCGCGGACGCTGGCTGGCAGAAGCTCAACCACTCGATCCTCTCGACCAGTAACTGTGGCAACCCGAGTCTGCGTCTGTTTGGGTTCGGACCGGTGGCGCCCGACGGGTTTGGCATCGGCTACATCATCAAGAATGAAGGGATCCAGGTCTGCGCGTCGTCCAAACACCGCCAGACCTCGCGGTTCCTCAAGAACCTCGAGGCCTACCTGCTGCGTGTCCAGGACCTGCTCCTCCAGGAGGAGGAAATCCGCTTCCCACACACCACCACGGAGAAGAAGAAGCGCTTCTCCTTCAAGGGCTACGGGTTCTTCGACAGCGAGGCCAGCTCGCCCGAGGCCTCGTCGTTCCTCAAGCCGATCGTCGGTGTCGGGCGGCCGCTGGATTGAAACGGACGAGGTACGTCGTCTCGAAACACGCCAAAAAAACACGTTTACACGCACTGTAATCCGGATTACACCTGTCCAAAATGCGTGGCGTGGAACTTGTGCATCATGTTTTCGTACGCCGAGCTGTACTTGGGGCCGACCCAGTAGATCTTGCGGCACGCGCGGCACTCCCAGAACTCGTCCACGACCTGGAGCACGTTCTCGTGGACCACGTCGTGCCTTTGCTGGCGCACGTAGTCTCGGTCCACGATGGCAAAGCCTTTGTGATTGCACTTGGCACAGCGGGTCATCATTTCTTCTTTCACGAGCTGGAGGTCGAAATGGGTCTTGACTTCTTGGAATTGCTGGTGCGGGTCGTCGCTCGAGACCACAAAGCACGCACCAGCGTCGCGACGGTCCGCTAGCTTCTTGTCCCGTGTGAGAACGATGCGTTGCTCCCTCGTGGCCAGGGCGAGGAGGGCACTCTTGCGGTTTACCGTCGACGTGTAGGGCGTCGTGGCGTCCCACACCACCACGTCGATGCCGATGGTGCGTAGCCAGCGGCCCACACGACCCACCATTGTATCAGCTAGGAACTTGTACTCTTGGATACCGGGACTGGTGGTGTCCACGGGCTCGATGGGAGGAGGCTGGGACAGTGGATCCAACCGAGGCTTGGACCGGTGGAGACCGATGTCTGCGATGCTCTCGACGGTGATGAGTCGGAAGAACGCAGTGTTGTGGAAGACGAGCAGGTGGTCATGGGAGCCACTGCCAGTCACCCACTGCTCGTAGGCCTGGAGGTCCACGTCCACGAAAATGCGGACGCGAGGAGAGGTAGACCGGTGGCCAAAGGCTGGCACGGTGCCTGGTGAAAAACCCCAGACTGTTTCGCACTCGACAGCCGTCGCGAGTTTGATCTTGCGCCGGCTGAGGCCGCAGAGACCAGCGAGACGCGACGTGTCGAGCTTGGAAGTGGCGTCGATGCAGGCCACACACGGTGTCTCTGGATAGAAGTATTCCATTGCTGAGTGAGTACACACCGTATCATGGCACCATCACCACATGACTCTACGTATAATACCGTCCGCGAAGAAGCAAATGCTGTTAACAGCGACGTAGGCGCTATTAGGCTGCGTCTGAGCGACAGTGCGAAGCGACTCGAGGCGATCCACTGGGATCAACTGCAGTGCAGAGTTCACGTCGTTGGTAGACAGCGAGGTATGCTCCACCTGCTTGGCCCAGTACACCATCACGTCCTCGGTGGTGAGCAGATCCTTGAGCGCAATGGTGCCGTGGCCATTCGCCGCTGCCGATCGCCACGCCTCCACGTACGCTCGTCGGTGATTGACAGCCGTCGCCACCGCTTCAGGGTCATCGATTGTTGAAGACAGGCCCAGGCTGCCAATCATCTGCGAGGTCACGTTCTCCCACGTGGTCACAGCACCCTTGTTGTCACTCAGTCGATGGTCACGGCTGTGAATAACATGGAGTGCTGTCAGTCGATACGACGATATGTTCATTGCCTTGGTTGGCACGTACACGTGGTCGACGATCTGCAGCAGACAGAACGCGTCCAGCGCCGCGTACACGACCTGGCTGTGCGAGAGCGGCCGCTCGTCCCAGTTCGACAGCTGCATGCGCTGCCATCATCCATCAACCATCAATACATGGGTCAGCACGGCTCCAACAAACCACAAGAACATGCCGATCCAGGCCACTCACCTTGTCCAGCGGGTGGCCCAGCACGCGCGCCGTCGCGTTCGACAGACTGTTGCCCACGCCAGCACCGCACGCGCGCTGCACCAGTGACGACAGCTCGAGGAACGGCGTCACCGACCAGAAGGCCTCACGCTCTGAGAACGTCTGGTGGAGCACTGCCATGATCGGTATTGCCCCAGGCGTCAGCGTCACCATGTTGTATCTATCACCCAGAACAACAAGACGGCCCGCACCTACCTTTCAGGTCTGAGTCAAATCCAAAGCCTACCTTCAAGATCGCTTGCGACGTCAGCAGCGGCTTTAAGAACCCGTCAAATAGAAACGCATTGTCCTGCCATGCAGCCACCAACACAACATCAGCAAACACACAGACTACGTAGTCACACATCGCCACAGCCACGCCACACGTACATGGAGCGCCAGCAGATCGATCAGAAACACGCGGGACGCCGTCGCGATCTGCAGCACGCTAGCCACCGCCGTGGACGACGCGCCGCCACCCACCACGCTCGCGTTCTTGGAGCTCGTCGGCTTCCACTCGACGTCCAGCCCGACCACTCGAGCAAAGGCATAGACACCATCACCCTCCTTGATGACGTCACCGTCGCCGTCATCCACCAGCACGTATGCGGCCGCCGACCGCACGGCGTCCTCCGTCTTGCAAAACACCACGCTGTCATCGCCCAGTGACAGCGCCAGGTACCCGTGCACAGGCAGCGTCGCCAGCGAGGATGCCCCAGCTCCTACACCAGCCCCACCGCTACTGCTGGCAGCGTGGTGCACTGGGTCAAAGTCGAGCAGCCCCATGCGGTCGCGGGCCAGCACGGTCATGTGCTGCCACTCACCAGCGGCCACGAGGTGAGACAACAGCGTGCTCTGCAGCGCGCGGTCGCTGCCCACGAACGACAGCGCGAGTGCCCATCGCTGCTTCTCGACCAGCTTGAGCAGCGCGTCCCTTGAATAGAGCTGCTCCATGTCCGGGAACTGGGCCTGCAGACCGAAACTGTGCACCAGCCGATGGGCCTACCAATGAAAAAGAGTACACTGTGGATAAATCACCGCTGATAACTGTACTGGGACAGTATCATTGGACCCACCCGCTTGAACTCTTGCATCGCGATGGTCTCATTCACCAGCGTCGTGCCTAGATCTGAGTATAACCACACACACACACACGTCAATCCGTCGCCATTGAACGAATGCCCTGGGCTGGTATGTACGAGCACCTAACGTACCATTATCACAAGCGAATGCCTTGGCCATGGCCTCAGCCGATCCCCAGTCTTTGTTCTGCACGAGTTTGCGCAGCATCGCGACAAAGTCCCAGTCCACTTGATCGTACGTCGAGCACAGACGCAGTAATGCCACGTGCTTCTTGGTGGCAATTAATTGCTCGGCCAAGTCAAAAATCGACTCACTGCTCGCTGACGCCACGGCAAACAGCTCCAGGATCTCTACAAAGAGCTTGGTGTCCACGGTACGCGTCTGTGAGTCCAGTTGTGCGGTGCAGAAGGATCGTAGCTCTTCGTTGGCGCGGCCTTGGGTCTTGCACAATTCGGCAATAATTATTGCATTTGCATTGGTGGATCCGGCGCTTTCGCTCTCCGTGGATTCTACGAGCTTGCGCAGCGCGCTCACGACGACGTAGGTAATCGGCGCATTCGGCTGCCCGCGTTCTGCCGCCGTCTTCTTTTTTGTTTTCTTCGCGTGTGTGTCCGTGGAGTTTATTGCTGCCATCTCGTTCCTTTGCGTCATTGTGGTGACCACTGGCTCCTCTGTAAGCGCAAGAACGAGGCGCACAATGAATACACCAAGCGAGGCTTGAAAGTGCGGTGCGAGCACCAAGAACACGTCCATTAACGCGCCTTCGAGCTCGAGAAACTTGCTGAAGAGCGGTTCATCACGTTTCGGCGGCTCGCGCGGCGCGTAGAAAGCTCGGCGTAGGCACAGCGCCCACTGCTGCACTGTGTATTGACTGCTCGATACGACTGCGTCGTTTGCTGTGGCGGAGTCGGCGAATTGCGACTGGTAGACGTCGCGCAGCTCAGCGCATATTGACACTCGTGTCCATGACATTTCAGTGGTTTTGACCCACTATCAATTGTGCAATTATACTATATAATATTTTAAATGCTAAATATGGCAATAATGATTATTCTGTGACGCAATTCGAGACAGTAATACCGTCTGTATTCACGTTTACGGGAGCGACACAAGGACACCCGACGTGACACGCGTGCGACGAATCAAACCAGCGCCTTCCATCTCTGCCAAGTGAAAATACCAGTCAAGTTTGGAGTGGCGCAGCTTGACTTTCTTGAGCTGGTGCTCGAAAGTCTCTTTGTACTTGGCGCGCTGTAGTGTTTGCCGGATGCCCGCACGTGTCTTCTTGACAGCCGTCACGAGCTTGCCGATACCAGGCATCGATAGTTGGAACGCGTGCTCGTCCAGGTCTGTGGTGGCCATCAAGAATCCCATCTTTTGGATCAGTCTACACAATAGTATACATTTGTCAGGGTTCATAATATTTCGATAATGAACGCCATCATCACTCACCCAATCATACTGCGAGCATCTTCGCGATTGCACGGGCTCGACGCGTGCTTCTTGAAGATACCACTGAGAATACCAAGCGTAATGATCGAAAGAGCAGCAATCTCCGGCACCGCTGGACGGAACGTGGCTAGCGCTCTCACTTTTTCAGAGTTCCGTTCACTCGATCCATCGAATGTGACGCCCAGATCCACCTCCATTCTGGAGATGATATGACTGTAGTCGGACTGCAGCACGACTGCCATCTCTATTGGCCCAGTTGGCACACGGAAGGCCACGATTGTGCCATTTTGCCGCAGTCGATTCAGCTGATTGTATGCAACACAATTAGAACTGTCAACACAATATTTATTGCACAAGGTGCTGCAGGCATCCACTCACATTCTGATCCACGAATGTTCGATTCGATAGGACGGTGTAACTGGATGAAAAAGCCAGAGATTGAATGCATCATTGGTGACATGCTTGGCCATGGATTCCTATCGATGGCCTCACAGTTGGTGGCGCAAGACCACAGGCGACAGCGACAGCGCGGCGAAGCCAGCGCGGTTTCTCTCCATCAGAAGCTGCACCGCTGATAGCGTGTCATCGCAGAGTTCAGCGTCCGCGTCATCATCGTCGCCATTGAGCTGTGCGCCCGTGACATCAGCGGCCCCATCCACGCGCGCTCGCTTCCGATTCCGACGCAGCATGTCTTCTTTTGGCTTGACATCTCAGTGTTGCCTCGCGCATGATGATTGGTTAAAATACCACATAAGTTATTACAGTATTCTTCTCATTAGAGCGTTCTATATATTTCTACCAATCATATGATTCATGAATATCATTTGAGCAAATCAGATGTCTGTTGTTTCCGTCAACAAAGTCAAGTTTCGTCGTAACCTGCAGGGTGATGCAATCAGTCCACCAACTTGACAATTGTACAGAGGATGTGACCCGCCAAAGGCGGTGGCGGGTCATTTCGGCGAGTCACTTGCCGTTTAGTTGGTAGTTGACTCGCCGAGAGCATCACTGACACACCATGGCCCAGCCAAAGCAAGAGCCTCTTACTGAGGACGCGTTCTTCAAGGAGACGATGACCACCAAGCCCGACGGCTCGCTCGAGTTCGTCCCAGCCGACTACTGGAAGGGCAGCAAGCTGCCCAAGTGGCTCCAATGGATCGTCACGGACTGGTTCATCTTCACGCTGATCCACTACAACCTGTGGCTCGCGCCGTTCGTCTTCCTGTTCTTCTACCTCATCAAGGTACCGATAGAATGAGCTCTTGGTACCTAGGCCTTCCCTACCGGCACTCACTCCATCGTTGGTGCAGACTGGCTACACGCTCGTGGTGGTGGCATTGGTCGTGCTCTACCTACCGTCGTTCCTCGACGGCTCGCAGAAGACTGCGAATGGCCGCCAGTGGGACTTTGTGCGCACGCTGCCGATCTGGCACGCGTCCGCGCGCCTGCTCAACCTCAAGGTGATCCGCGAGGCGCCGCTGGACAGCGCCAAGAAGTACATCTTTGGCTTCCACCCGCACGGCATCATCGTGCTCTCACGTATCTCCACCTACGGCGGCGTCTGGGAGCAGCTCTTCCCCAAGATCAACTACCGCGGTATGTAAACGTGCATTTGGTGGTAGTTATAATTGCCTCAGCAATTTAATTGGTTTAATTTGTGGACAGCGCTCGGCGCCTCGACCATGTTCTACGTTCCGCTCGGCCGTGAGTTGTGCCTATGGCTCGGAGGCGTGGACGCCTCACGCTCGACTGCCGAGAAGGTGCTCAAGTCGGGCAAGAGCATCGTGGTGTACCCTGGCGGCGTGCCCGAGATCTTCTTGGTTGACCCTAAGTCGAAGGAGAACGTGCTGGTGATCAAGAAGCGCCTGGGCTTCATCAAGCTGGCCATGCGCCAGGGCGCCGACCTCGTGCCGGTGTTTGTGTTTGGTGAAAAGTGGCTCTACAAGGTGTGGACACCTCCCAAGAAGGTGATCGACTTCTTCCGCAAGACGCTCCAGATTCCGATGATCATTTTCTGGGGCCGCTTCCTCTGGATGCCCAATGCACCACCAAAGGGCAAGTCGTTTGGTGTTGTCTATGGCAAGCCCATGGCACTCAAGCAGGTGGAGCACCCGACTGACGAAGAGGTCAAGGAGGTCCACGACAAGTACGTCGCCGAGGTCGAGCGCCTCTTCAACCAGTACAAGAAGTCGTTTGGCTATGATGACGACGAGACTCTCGTCATCTCGTAGTGAGTTTTGATAGAGAACAAGCCACGAGACTGGTGCGAAATACTACGTAGTAGAATGCACATATCATTGTCATCTAGGTGCGAACTCTTCTTCCTCCTTGCGGAACATAACGAGCAACAGTCAATGATCCACGACGGTTCTCAAAGGTGACAGCGAAAGACAATTTTCTTTTGTACTACGTAGTATTTTAATACTACTAGTAATTAAAATATTACTGTAGTAGTAACTCTGTTGCTGGCTACTGGTATTAATAGTAACGGATTTTCCCGAACACAGTTATTTTCCAAATGGAGGTACAGTATTAATACTACGTAGTAGTATACTGTACCTCCACGCCCGACGCGGTGCTCCCAAGCACACGAAATAATTCTTCACATTCTTTGATAAATTGAAAATATGTTTCGAGTCCAAGAGTTCGATAGCCAGTGGGTCATGGTATTTACATAGAAGCTTGCAAACGGTACACTGTAGTGCTCACATACGCCATGGCAACCAAAATGTTGCATGACGTGCTCAGGGATGCCGACGCAATACACGTTTATGCGGCAACGCAGCGGCCACCGGTCCAGCTGCAGCCGCTCGTGAAGATGCACGACCAGAAGCTGAGGCCCGTGCACAAGCTTGGACGAGCCGTGGTCGGCGCTGGCGTTGGCGGGCGGGTGGTAGGAGCCGGCGTTGGGGCT
>JAADXF010000252.1:0-26627 GCA_023337575.1 Pythium chondricola | reverse complement strand
CTACCGCGACTATAACAAGATGGCTGACAAAGCCGCAAACATCGCGATGGACGAGAGGGCCAGCTCGCAAGTGGACGGCTCCTCTGAGCGGCACCTCACCAGCGCTGTCCGCCAATTCCTGCACCAAGACGTTTCCCACTGGGTTGATAACCAATGGGAGCAGACGGGATCGTAGGAAGCGATGCACTGCGAAACGACGACGAACGCCCGACGAATGACCACTAGCACGAGAACTAGTGAGACGTCAAGGCGATTTCTGCCGGTCCGGCCTCCCATCGGGGGCCGCAGGGTTATACTAGCTCAGCTGTATCAAGAAGATGTAGTAGTGGCTTAATACACCTCAATTCAATTCCGACACGAGGGTCTGTGATGCCCTAGAGTCTGCGGTCTGCTGAGGACGGAGGTCGTCCAAGCGCTGGACGGTATCATTTTCGTGTGTAGTTTAGTGAACTGGCGCTGCGCGGAGGGATGCTCCTAGGTTAACACATCTCCCGGGGAGATTCTCTTCCTGAACAACTACAGTATTGTAGTTGTATATTATACGTGTAGAGTCCAGCGTAGATGGGAACTCGGGATTGGGCTCATCCGTTGGATAGAGCCGCAAAAAGAATGTGGACTCGAGCAGACTGCAAGGTGTACCATACGGCTTGGCTTTGCCCACGTTTGGTCATCAATGAATGAGCTCTCAGTGAGAGCAGGAGACTCTCACGTCTTGAAACTGCAGTTTGTTTAACAGTCTTCGTGTGGACCAGGCCCTGTAGGCAATTGACATTGCCAACCCCAACCGCGAAAATTATGATGTGGGGTGGAATATGCATGCTCATCGTCACGGCCGAATGTACAAACGTCACGCCATGTCGTCAGTTCGAACCCGCAGGTGTCGGTAGTACGTAGTGTACGAGGTATCATGTGTGTTGTCCATCCAGTGCCGGCACTGTGCTGTCCAGTACGAAGCCTTGTCACGAGACCTCCTGGACACCAGTTCTCCAGGCTCGAGAACGTGTCTGCCAACGCTTTGTGCGCCTCACCCGTTCGCAATCGGAACAATCCACCCTCCAGTGGAGAGCCTCCACTTACTGGAGGGTCTCAGAACTCAGAACGTATTGACGAAGTGAAGTGTATTGAGTTACGTGAGACCGAACTCTAAGAGCTGGGCTGCCAGTGGATGATCCCCAGCCTGGTCCACCAGGCAACGCGTGGTGGCGTAAAACTCAGAACGTATTGACAAAACGTTCTGAGACCATCCGACCAGTTCGTCACGAAAGAACTTTGTGAGGGAATGAGTTTGTTAAGCACCCACGAGCGGACCAGAACCGCATGTTACTTGACCAAAGAATAGAGCCTACTTCACGCTTCGCAGTTTACATCGGTGTGCACGTCGATTGCGAGTGCAGCGTGAGGCCTCTTTGCTCAAGGCTTTGACCCATGATCTTGACCAACGACGGAAGATGGGGCAGCGCCGATGTGCTGGGCTTTTCATTTAGATTTCATTTAGATTTAGCAGGGGTCCGAAAAAATAATACAATAGAAAGTATTACGGGTATTTTTGTATTTGAGTATTTATTATTGCTGATGGCAACTCAAAATAAATATCGATATTGTATTGATTAACGTTAATATAATGAAAAATTTGAAAATACCGTTAAATGCAAAAAATAAGGGCAATAACACGTTACAAGGACGGAAAGTTGGCTAAAACATAGCGTGAATATGCTGATATATTATTGAAAGATTTATTATTTTGAGATGGGATATTCAGTAATTGATTATTTCCTCTCGACCAAATTAATAATAAGGTTATTGTGTTCTTGGACCCCTGAGATTTAGGTACCGGCATAGGATACAGAGTGCATGTGCTTTATGATAAATCATAGAACTACAATGACAGATCGGGGTTTGGCGGGTACGTGAAGTCATGAGGGGACGGAGGCAGATCCTCGGTCAGCAGCGAGTTCAGAATCTCACTCAGACATGCTTGCATTGCGTTGTCGTGTCCGTCGGTCTTGTCCCACGGGAGGCTGTCGTGGCTCAGGGGATGCAGATCGTGCCACGGCATTATTGGTGATTCTCCTTCAGTGAACTGGTAGACAGTAGGCTGCACCGCTGGGACGATGTGGCGGCCGTTCATCTCCGTCGGCTCACAATCCGCAGCATAGTGCTGGATCACCGCCTCCCACCGCCGCTGCCGCGATTCGTTCCAGCGCTTCTGGTTCTTGTTAGCTCTGTTGCGGTGGTCTTCGCAGAAGCGATGCAGTTGGCCGTTGCGTTTGTACGCGCGGTGATTCCAGCACAGCTTGCTAGGGTACTTACACCGGATGTGGTCGTCCTGGATTTCCGATTCGTACTTGAACACGGGGTCAATCATGGCGGGCAAATTGAAAAGTGAGTGAACAATCACTGCATCGAACGATCGGTTGATCGCGTCGGTTCCTGCATCCGCTCCTCAGCCATCCACGCGACCGTCGGCGGCATTCACAAAGATCCGGTGGCAATCCAGTAGGACCCGACGCGGGTTCACAAGTGATAAATGGGATGGGTCGTGTCCTCGTGTCACAGTGCGTTGTTGACGGTGCACGGGACATGCTCTGCCCATGTTCAATTGCGTCCACGACGAACAGTGGGGATGGGAGTCGTCGACGAGTCGTGAACGATGCTGCACGGTGTCGTACTAAGTAAATTATTGATTGCCTTGATCGAGGCGAAATACAGTATTCGACCGCGTGCACTGCATCTATGCCTATAGGCCTCGAGAGCATCTCCTCTTTCGCAAGTTGCGGCTCTCATTTACTTCGTATACCGTCACATTCGGGGGTGAGTCCAAAAGCTGAGATTGATCGAATCACCGCGGTGCTGAGTTCCAAAAAGCGCTTTTCGTGCCAACCACCTTGTCCAAACGTTTTTGCATTGCATGATCGTGCCGATGACGCAAAGGCCGCACACTGCTAGGAGCTCTGATGGTCGACACGCCGCGAGTCGACTTCTGGGCACGTCGTCCAGTCTCTGTGACTGTTGTGGCCACTCGAGTCACTGCCAAAACGATCACTCGGGTAGTTTTTTTTAACTACTGTACCCGAGTGATCGAGTTGACTACGCTGCCAGCCCAGCCCAGGTCCACGATTATTAATACCTGTACTACAAGGGGTCTCCGATCATCCTAGTGTACTGAACCGTGAACTAATGGGAAGCGTTTCGACCGAATGAGCCTCAAGCAGAGCGCAGCCTTTGCGTCCTCCACCCGCCAGCTTTGTTTCTTGCATGCAACGAATGATCTGAACACGCTATGAATGTGACCAACGGCTGTCAATCGGCATAGATCAATCTGTAGGAGGAGCTGTTGATGTTGGACGAGTTGATACAGATTGACTACAGATCGGTCGCAGAAATATCCACATGTGGCGGGCCAATAGAGATGGCGGTGGGCTGGGAGTGCTTGGGCGATGATACTGTAGTACAGTAGCTTGAGTATACGAACCACCTTCAGGAACTGATACTATTAATAGTTCGTTCATGTTCAACATGTTGAACAACATAGTATACTTCGGAGTACTTTTAATATCCAGCCGAGCAGCCGCATTTCCAGCTACGCTGGTGCACACAACACTCCAGTGCCCACTTCGTTCGAATAACATGTGCATGAATTGATAGCGCACTATAATGCGAAGTTTACGTACAATAGGCAGCGTATCAGCATTGGAGAGTCTCCATTGGAGACCAATCACATCCACGCGCGACACCTCCAGCCAGCCAAGGAGCGCACACCGTGCATGCGATCCTTTGGAGGCATACACCGACCATTGCACATGCATCGATCGCGATACAACCGTGCGATTCGGCTTGACCCGGCACGCGCACCTCGGTGATTGCCTTGGTCCGGATCTCAAGCGACGAGGGGATCCGTGTGATTCCTGAGACTTGCCTCGTCTGCTCGATCATTTGGTCGAGCGTGCAACGACAGTGCGCACTCCGCCACACCCGCACCACACAATTTTGTTTTATACACTGCACCGACCAAAGACCCAAGAGCCACACAGAACTCAGCCCCCACCAGAGTGATGGTCCAACCACAGGGCCACCGGCCACCGCACCGGCGATGCACGCCGTCACCTGAACCCATCCCTTCCTTCACCTTCGCATCGATCACCACCGAGCAGGTCACCCAACCCATTCACACCAACACACCAACACACCAACGCCGACAAACCAACAAACACACTGGCCGTTGCCGAGCCACGTGACGTGACGTGACATGGCGTCGCGCCCCCACCGCAGAGCTCCTCGCTAGCTGCACGCCCACTTGACAATTTGTGCGCCGCACCGCAAACCAATCCACACACTACACAGTACATCGTACCTGTTACTGTACCCAACCGACAAGACCGTGTCCAACGTAACATCCCAGACGCATATCATCATGCACGTCAACGCCTCGCCGACTCTGGTCACCGTCACGCCAACGCCACGCGCCACCACGCCAACACCACGCGCCACTAAGCACGCAGCGACGACGCTCTCGCATGCGCGCCAAGACATCGACCTCTCTGGCAGGGCGCCAGGCGAGCGGTGCAAGTACCCGAGCAAGTTCTGCGGCCACAAGCGCGCGCGCAAGACCACGGGCAAGCTCCACCGCTTCTGCGAGTACCACCGCACGCGCGCACGCCTCAACCAGAAGCGCTGGGCCGACGGGCGTCGGCGCCAGGACCGCAGCGACGACCGCGACCGGGCCATCGCAGACTCCACGCGCCTGCTCGGCTCCATTGTCGAGTGGAGCGCGGCCATGGACGCTGACCACACACACTTGATCACCGACAACATCCACCACCATCATCATCAACAACATCCACTGCCTCTATGGAATCCATCGTCGATGCCAATGCCGACGACGCCGCCCACGAAGGAGCACCATCAGCGCCAGTACCCGAACCACGACAGCCACAACGCCGTGTCACTCTTACCGTCCTCGCCGACTGCCGTGGATGCGACCCACCAGTACCAATCGTCCTCGGTACCGCTGAGCGACGACGAGATCGAGCAGCTCATGACGCTGCTGGTGGATGATCCATTACTGACCGGCATCGTCCAGTGCGAGATAGATCCGAGTGTGGGTGGTGTGTTCAACGAGGAGTCATGGCCGTCTGCCATGTAGCTCGATGCGGCCAGCAGTGAGCTGCTGCTGCTGCCAATCTCCGATGATGCCTTCGACAGGACGCTCATCAGTGCCTAGGTGCAGTGTGGAGTAGTGTACAGTACTTATACGTTCATCCATAGACGATCGATCTGAATCATCGCTGTTACGGAAGTATGAGCGACTGCGAGGAGAAACACTACACGTACAGTAACTTTGCGATCGAGTTCGAGTGGAGCCTACTGTATTCAGTACAGTACCGTACTGTAGGTCTGACTAGAGGTTCAAGGACTGTTCGGAAACCATGGGTTGGTCACCTCATACCTTACCAACTAGCACCTTACAGAATGTTCCGTGAGGTGGGCATGCTTGGAATCGGATACAGTCTGTACGCGGTCTGTTGAACATCAAGATTCCGTGGAGTAGCGATTCCAGGCGTTCTCGCTGGCGTGCGGTGTTGCTGACACGCTCGCATCGCGGGAATGGCGACCTTGGCTTAACTTCGGCACCTGAATCATTCTAGGATGGAACCCAATTATAACCCAGACTTGGTGCAAAAACCCAATTAGTTAATAGAATTCCTACGATGTGCATTTAGCATCTCACGTTGCTGTTGCGCATACTGCTGATGGTGATGTGGAGGCAGCATTACGACGGGCGAGGCGAATGCATCCATCTACGCATGTGCTCCACGCGCGTTTGTCGGCAGTGCTTCTCTTTCGCATGTCCACCAACATGAGGTTGCAGACGTATATTATGACAGCGTGTTCAGTTTGTGGCCAGTGTTTACCAAGAATCCAATGAGCACATACGAATGGCATCTCGTAGAAGCTTAAATAGTCGTTTTGTTCGGGAGAAGGTAAACCTAAAGCGCAAGGCTGCTGAATGGCTGCCGGTAGACACTGCGAGGATACGTGGTCGTGGTGAAAGACGCGGTGAGGGGAGCGCTCAAGTCGGAATCGCCCATGAATAACACATGCAGAATCTGAATATCTTCCATCAGAAGTCCGACTGGTTCCGGGGTGCTCTCGATGCTCACTGGGTCAGGAAGCTCCCCCATCATTCTGCGCCAGTAGACGTCGTCGTCGGCATTGTCGTTGATGAAGAGTTGTCGGGCGGCATGAACGCGCGCTAGGTATTCGCTTCGCAGCCTGTGTTGCTCGTCAACGGCGACTTGCTGGCGCCGCACACTGGTCCAGCGCTTAGGGTTGGTATTTGCCTTCAGTCGATGGTACTGACAGAATCGATGCATCACTCCAATCGTCTTGCGCGCACGGGCTCGTCCACAGTACTTTCTCGGGTACTTGCATCGCTGCTCTTCGTTGATAGCCTGCGCCTCGTTGTTCTTCGGCGATCCTTCAGGCGACGAGGGCGGGCGCTGTTCACCTTCACCGAGCAGGACCGAGATCATTGTTAACTACGTGGTGAAATCGAAAATATGCCGCGTGAGATCTCGTTCCGGTTTTACCGAGGCAGCTCGACCTCTGTCGAAGTCAGTGTCCGAAGGAGAACTGGTGGACGCATGATCGGTCAGATCGTTTAACTGTGGGGCCCGCTGCAAGACTATCATTGGTATCATTCTCACCGCAACGTACTGTTGGTACTGAACCGAGAATAGTGTCTGAACTCTAGGACTGCTGCGATCAGCTCCTTTTCATACACATTCGGTTGCATCATCGTGTAATGGCATGGCAATCATTTGGGCAGCAGGTCGCCTCGGCAAAGCGAGTGGACGTCCACGAAAGAAGGCGATTGGTGGACGGCATCCCACAGATCCAACGTCGGACCAGCATGGAGGGCGCAAACTCGACGACTGGGGAATTGAGGCAGATTCTAAGCTGCTGTCAGTGCTGCCACAGCACTGCTGCGCCTTCGCCCAACTGCTGAACTCACGGTTGGAGACGCCAGTCTATTAGAATGGCAGCCTTGTGGTGATCCGCCGTGACGCTTCGCGGTGCAGTACACAACACTTGATGCCTATCTTGCATAACTGCAAGATCTCCAGTTGAAACCTGAGAGGTCGTGCACTCCGTCTGCTCTTGCAATGCAAATTGTGTCAACAATTGACTTGACAGGGTCAGGAACAGTACTGTACAGGCCGGCACTGGTACGGCACCAGTGGTGCCAGCCTCGCAGGCCTGACCACCAGTCAATGCAAGGACTACAGTATTAAAATACTACAATCCTTGCAGTCAACGCAGACAGCTCGCATGCTCCTGGCGAAGTACAACAGCTCGCTGTGTCAAGCAAGCACAAGAGTCGGAACGATTCCATCGAGTGATTGCACGTTGAAGCTGCTCACATTCATTAGGCTAGCCTTCTCCCAACGAACCAGCCTAATCGATCCGATCGCCGCACCGTCTCTGTGTCCCAATCCATCTCGAGGTCATCACGTTTGGGTGATATGGGTGGTTGCAAGAGACGAGCCAGGTCCACGAATCCTTGAAGGCGAGGGTGTCGGCAATGATTGGCGCCAGAAGTGACAAACGCGATGCTGCTCCGGCGGAGCCTCCGCTCCTCTTTGGCGGCCCCTCGGCCGAATGTTTCTGGTCCCATTAGCCAGCAAGATCACAACAAGGGCTCCGTCATGCTGTTGCGTCGTGCATGAGCTTCAGTATTGCACCGCACTCCACGGTCTCTGTTCCTATGGTACCGGTACCGGTACCGGTACCGGTATTCATACTGTGGTGTATGGAATAGTGCATTGACTACAAAGTCTGTATACAGTACTAGTACTGGTATGTATAGTAGGTACCCCCACAGAACAGTGTTGCACAGAACTACCCACTCTGCACTCAACCCGAGTGTCCATTCCAAACACGCTGTGTTTGTTCCATGGTGCACGCCTGCAAGTGGTTGCAGAGCTGGCGCTGTGCGGGGCACTCACTTCCTCACTTCCTGGCCGGTTGCTCGGAGCCGTGACGCTTCCCTGTTGAGGAGCATCGCGCGTGATCTGCACGTTCCGAGCGGTCGTCCGCTTGATTGCGAGATGCGCCCAGTGTATCATGCAGTGTATGTGGCAGTGCCACAGTGGGGCACAGTGGCATCCTGTTTCGAGTGCACAGTGAACAGCGCTGAGTACCGGTCGGTGATTGGCTCGTGGCTTGAACAGGAATCACGCAGGGCCAATCACGGTGCACGACCCGCACAAGCTCTGCTCCTCTTGAGTCTTGACGCACTACAATGGTGCGAGCCACACCTGCGCGGCCAGATGAGCCGCGATGGGCGTGTCCAACGGAAACAACCGCTGCAACACGACGGTAATACAGATCCCCCGTAGCGCTGCATCCAAGAGTGCATTTGCTTGCTTCGGCAGTCTGCAATTTCCACGAGGCACATAATATCACAGCAAGCATGGTGATCCGAACGATGGACCACGGCTTCCCGTTCCGTGTGCCGTCGCTGCTGACGCGCACGCAGAATGCCCAGCCACCGCAGCAACAACAGCCGCAGCCGCGTGTGCAGCAGCACCCATTCCAGCCGCATGCGCTGGTGCAGCACCGCGCGCACGGCGGTGGGCTCCTCGAGCGCACGCTGCTGTGTGGCTACCCGAGCAAAATCTGTACCAACGAGCGCGCGTGGAAGCGCGATGGGTCCCAGCACCGCTTCTGCGAGGAACACCGCAAGCGCGCCAACACCAACCAGAAGCGCTGGGCGCGGCGCAAGGCCAAGGCCAAGGTCGACAAACACAGTGCGTCCCAGTCGCCGTTCATGGAGCAGTACCAAGTGGACGAGTCAATGCTCAAGGCGCAGACACCCATGGATTTCACCGACTTTGATCTGACGCTGGACGCGTTGCTGAGCGACGCCCATTTCTGGAGCCCGACGGCCAGTGTCAACAAACCAGCAGCTCAATGGGGTGTCGTGGACGCGACCCAGTTCCACAACGAAGACGCGATGGAGGCCGAGCTCTGGGCCGCACTCGGCCTCGGCAACGTCAATCTCTCGCTCTAACGCGACACATACATACATACCAACCGCGTGCCGTTTGACATCTACCTATTTGTAGTGCCAGTCCAGAACTATCCAACCGCAATACAAAACTCTTGACTACAACAAAACGGTCGCCACCAAATTCACGCCTATTAAGGGGTTAATATTAGGCGGCCTACCGCACCGATGCCGTCATGCCTTCCTCGAGGCAGCGCAAGGAGCCAGCGCCGTGCATTCATTTTTGCATGGTGCTGGTCACCGGTCAGCCATGTACCGTATTCCACGGTGGCGACTCGGTCAGGTGGAAAGGTCCATCCGCACCTCGAACAGAGGCCCCTGCTGCGCATCTTGAAGTGGCGTGTACGTAAATATGGACGATGCCATGCCATATTTAACCATGTGACGTGTGGTGGCGTCAACGGCCACTTCAAGGAGACCCAGGTTGGATCAGGCGTGTCGTGGATTCGCGAGGTGTCAAAGTTTTACATGTTAAATAAGTGCGACTTCTCCGAATGCCTGGAGCATTGAGATTAAGCAGTTGAATGTCGTTCGGGGCGAGCCGCAACTTTCTGCTGCCGACGTTCTAGGATCCAAAGTGTGCTCCTTGGGCATGTACTTGAAACCATTTCATAACTGAGATGTGTCATGTTTTAATTGCTCTCTTCAGTCCTTGGCTTCCTACGGCTGCAGTGTGCGTGTAGCCATCGCACCGCAAACGCGCATTCACATCAACTATAATAGCTTCGGCAATGGACAAATCCAAAGCGCACATGAGTACCTAACTCTAGATGGGCGTGCACTCGATCACCCCATGGCTATCGCACTGTTCACTATCAGCATATGCCCCATGCATAGTTTCAATCACAAACCACAACACAATAGGCTGCATCGCATCCTCGTGAAAGAACTGATCGAGGAGAGCGTATCCAAAGCGTGCCGTGCTCGTCTCCGTCCTGTCCTACGCATCTGCTGTTGCATCCCAATACGTGATCTCGAGTCTTCGAAGTACAATACTACAGTAGTAATACGCATCTTCGAACTATCTTATCATCGTTGGCACGGCTCCATCTCAACTTCAAGAATAAACTCATTTTGGATGAGCCAACGACATATATCTCTGCAGCCAAGTGACACGTAAAGTTTAGCAACGGCGTTGTACAGTACCCCGTACCATATCCTGTCGTGAGGCTGTATGTTTTGCATCCAACCCTATTACATAGGAATCAAGTGTGATCTCATTTCAGTTTGCTTGCTCAAATGCGCACATGACCGGGGATCTCTCGCTGGTATCGTACGCTCAGTGTCCGATTGCATTTATGCAACAAACTACTTACAAATAGTTCTTTTGCGGTACTGTATACAGTCTCATGCAGGAGGCGTTGAATGCATCGAGCATCGTTTGTCTGTGCTACGTACTGCTTTCTTGAATGCGAAGCGGTAGGCATTCGCACGCTGCGGTAGGCATTCGCACGCTGGAGGCACTTCTGAATTCGAAAGACGCTACCTCAGGATGTCGAGCTACTCCTCCTACCAAGCAAGCCAACAGCAAGCCCAGGCGCCGGTATTCTTCAACAGCGAGGGCTCTAGTCCCCAGCAGCTGCTGTGTGGGTATCGAAGCAAGGTGTGTGGGAACCGGACTCTGGCGATGCGAACGAGATCGTCACGACCGCCAACGCAGGTGCGAATCTCACGCAGCCACACTTGTTCTTTCGTCCCAGCGCCGACGCGGCGTGCAAGTAAACGGGACGGGAGTCTGCATCGGTACTGCGAGGAGCATCGGCAGCGCGCAAACGATAACCAGAAGCGCTGGGCCAAGCGTCGACAGCAAGAGACGGATGAGCAGATGAAGAGCTACGCGACTTTGCTCGAAGGAGAGATGGTCGGCTCGATGGTATCAATACCTGCCCAATTCGCATTACCGGCCGCTCCACTTATCACGACTGCGTTCGCTTCCATGCAAGGCACAACAACTGCGACTATAGGGGGAGCCTCAAGGGCGTGAATGATGCTTCGCGTGCGCCATCGAGCGACTACACAATCACATTTTAGAGCACGCCATACTCAACATTTCACTGATTTAAAGCTCTTCGATAATAGGATCAAGGGTTCAATGCCACATTTTTCCGAGCGCATAAGACTCTTATAAGAGTCTTGCACAGTGAGCGCGACGCACGGAAAAACACTGCAGGTCAAATCATTAATGCTGGCGTTGGGTACACTTGAAGCCGTGGCATGGCTACATCTCAGATCAGCTGTGGGTCCTACAGTACATTGATGTGTCGATCGCGCAATGAAAATGATGTCTCCCAACTCAAAAACGGCTCGAATTGTAGTGATGCGTCTTCACGGCCAGGAGCTACAGTGTGCAGTTCTCGCTGTTGTCGTCTGCAAGCTAGTGAGTCCTAGCACATCTTGCATCGGACGTAGGCCACTGGCACGACACTAGCACGCTAGTTTAAATGGGCCTAGCCCGGCTATAGGTATCTAAAGAGACGCCAATAGACCTCACTTCATCATCATCGTCTGCAAGCTAGTGTTGCAATGTGCACCACGAAAAACAAAAGACAATCGCCTGCCTCAAGCCAAGCAAGTGGTGGAGCTTGGCTGGTGAGGAGCCCCGCTCAAGCATCCCGGTGAAGAAAATCTCACAACGCATGCCCCATCCATTTTGTGCGTTGCGTTGCGTCGGCATTGTGTGCGTACAATACCGGTAAAAGCATTCGTGCGTCGACTCGGCCACCAGGATGCATGCGTGGTGTCGATTCCTTGGCACAGCGGCTGCTGCTCGCACGTGTCCTGTTGCGTGCCTGTAAGAGTGGCAGATCCTGAACCAACGTTGCTGGCATGCGCAATGACAACTCATTTTACAACCTCCCGAGAGGACGACGCGTCCTCGCCTCCAGCCCAACATCATGCAGAACTCCACGTCGCAAGCCCTTTTTTCATAGCACCAGCCACCAAGACCAACGACTCGTGTCGCACCAATTCGCTCAGTGCGATCGGCTGTGCCGTTATCGAAGCAAGGTCTGCACCAACGTGCGTGCCTGCAAGATAGATGGCTCGCTCCATCGGTACTGTGAGGACCATCACACGCGAGCAAATGAGACCCAGAAGCGCTGGGCCAAGCGCGACAACAACAGACGGATGATGAAGTAAGCACCTACACCGATTTTCTAGGCTCGGCGGCCTCGATGGTGTGGATGGAGTGGAGTCTAGAAGACGCAGACGGCGGCATCGTGCACTGTACCAGGACGCAACCGCGATCGACGAGCTGCTGTGGCCTGCAGTGGCATCTGTCACAGAGGCCACACCGACACCAATGCCAATATTGTACCAATCCATCCACACACTTCCATTCAGCGAGGCTGACTGGGCCAATATTCCGTGGAGTCCAGGTTGCATATCTACAGCAAAGCGGATCCACTCGTAACGTTTGCTGTTCCCCGTAGATGTTCCACAGATATTGCGATCTTGGTCTGTACAGTAGTACAAGTGCAATTGTCCAGTCAGTCTGTACAGTGTACACCGTATGTACCCATCGGTCTAATTTAAACAGTTTCATCTCAGACAGCCTCGCCCTAATACTGTAAAACCCCAAGGCTGCAGTGTCCTGTAGTGCTGTAACGTTAGTTACAACACCGACTCCTCCAAGAAGTTCTTAGCCACGATTTTTGTGAGCCAGGAAAGAGTACCGTACCAGAACAAATTTGCCACGCTGGTGCGGCAGAGAGACAGAGAGACTCGCTCTTCGGGGTGGCATGCGGTGCTGTCGATCAACTGCTGGGCGTTGTGGGCAGTGTGGCGTGGAGTGGTGAGCAATTTTGGTGGATCAGGACGCTACAGTAGAACAGCAGGGAGTCGGTGAGTAAACCACGCCTCTCACGTTATCCCATCTATGATGACAGACCGGTGGATAAACATGAGTTTTTCAACATTCACTTCAGCAGATGCTCCGATGATATTGAATGTGAGAGGTTGAGCCTGATCGTTTTAGACTGTCAACTGTCGGATCTTGCAGTGTATATTTGCATACCCCTGTGTTATCGATGTGCGGAGATGCCACTGTGACACAGTGTGTCCAACCAAACGCGCTGTGCGTTTCAATTTCCCTTCGAGAATGAGATCGTAGGTGAACCCAGCGCTTTGGGGGGATGTTCCCCGACCCGCAACACCAGCTGCCGGTGTGATTTGGCAAGAAACCAGCCAATAAATCCAGAGAGTTGGCCACGATGGGACGAGCACTGACTCTCTCAACCAATCAGCATGCGCCGTGATCTGATGCTCTGCCAAACCTAGCGGGTTACGCAGGGTTACAGTGTACCCTTCGCTCCCCGTGCTCAAACTCAGCGCGCTGAGTTATGATTCAAACGGGTGGAAATCCGCTGATTCCCCTCACCCGCGGCGACCCCGGAAGAGAAAGCCACGCTTTGCGCCACGACGCCGCGCGCCGCCACGACGACAGCACGCCGAGACGACACGACGCCACCATGGACCGCTGCCGGTATCCGAGTAAGCCCTGCCACAACCCGCGCGCGCTCAAGCTGAATGGCGAGCTCCACCGCTTCTGCGAGCAGCACCGCCGCCAGGCCAACCAAAACCAGATGCGGTGGTCCAAGCGAAAGCAGACCGTGCGTTCCCGCCGCGGCGATGGAGAGGACGACGAGCACGCACAAAGAAGCGATGAAGGAGAGAGTGAAGACTACGCCGTGGGGGCCCACGTGACTCTACCCACGCCGCCACCGTCGGTGGCCACCAGTTCATTGTCAGTGAATGTGAGCGCCGCGAGTCTGAGCCACATGAGCATCCACACTGGCCACCCTGCGTCGCACGCCGGCTTGATATCGAGTTACCAGGACCACCTCGCGCAGGGGGCGCCGATCCCTGGTGCCAACAACGTCAACATGATGCTGGTGAAGTCGCCCATGATGGCCGGTATGATGGCACGAAGACGTGGCAGTACCCACATGATGGTACAGCCACCGAGCCACCAAAGCCCACTACCGCCGATTCTGCCTCCCCGCGACGCGTCTCGCGTGGCAGAGCAGCCCGATCCGGCGGTGCACGCGCTGTTGATGCTAGAACGCGCGGCGAACGTCGTGACCATGACGCAGCCGGAAGTGGAACCAGCGAATGACGACGACGTGCGCCACGATCTCAAGCGCGCCAAGTCGAACGAGTGGATGCCGCGGCCAACACTGTCACCTGCGGGGCTACCGACCGTCGCGGCGTTGGTGAACCCGGCGGCGCCGATCGCGGCATCGGGTCGGTCGGCCTCCTGGCAGCCATCGGTCCACCACGAATCCCACGAAAGCCTCGGCCAGTGGATGCAGCGCAAACAGGCGTCGCTTCCATCGATTTCGAACCTACCACGCCTCGAGAAGCGTCCGTACGAGAGCATCTCGTCCTCGGCGGTTCCATCCGCCACGAGTACGACGACTAACGTTACTCGTTCTACTACCGGTACCGGTACGACCACTTCGGCCACTGGGTACCCGCACCGAGGCATGGAACCAGCCCATGCGCGCGGAGGGCCATACATGCCTCATCCACACCCGCCCGTGCCTGAGACCCACACGGGCGTGAAAGTAGTAGACCCGTCCTCCTCGACCGCCAGCGCGAACCGAGCAGCCTATGTATGAGGCGCTGACGCGGACCGTGCAGCCACCACCACAATCACCATAAACCGACGAAGAAGCAGAAAAAAAAATCGAACCGAGTTGAGCCACTTTTCGTGCGGTCCATACATGCAGTTGAATCATGCTCGTGCATCGCCCACTGAAACGTGCATCAAGATCTCCAATGACGTGTACAGTACAGTAGAAGATGTAGGTACCGACGACTGTGGGATCCGAGGTGGATGCCGCATCACATACTATAAGAGTACGATCAAAGTGTACACGCACCCGAGACAGAAGAACCTATCGGTTTCAAAACTGTATTTGTTTATATTTGGCATAATCACTTACGGTCCATTTGCAGAAGATACACACAAATCACTCATCTCCGATACCTCTATCAACACATATACGAGCAGCTCGTGCGGCGCAGCTACGCTGGTCGACGCAATGGCGGCCAAGGACAGGACAGTTCGCCAGCACGGGGCTTCCTTTCCGCCCGCCCATGGGCCATGGCTCCGCAACCGAGCAATGACCGCGGTCGGCCACCGCCGATGCGAACGCACGCGGCGGGCGACTGAATCTGCGTGAGCCGTCGTCCCTCTCACCGGCCAGTGCCACTGGCCAGTCACGGATTCATCGCGAGCCGCCCACGCGCAGTCCTACAATACAGGACACGAAGCTACCATGTCCGAGTTCTGCGAATACATTGGCCTGGGTGGTGCTGTGTGCATGCAGCCAGCGGACGCGCCGCCGCTGGATGGCGAGCTGCTGCTCTACTGCGCGATGCACCGCGCGATCGTGGCGCGGTCACGCGCCACGCAAGGCAAACAGGAGCGGCTCGTGGCGGCCGCCGCCTATGACCACCAACAGTACCTGGACACGCTGGGTTGCCAGCGCGTGCGACGCACACGCAGTGATCCGTACGCCGTCGTGGAGACGGACCCGTGGTCGACGCGTCGGCGCGAGCGCACGCGGTCCACGTCCCGTGAGAGCAAATCGCTGGACACCGTGGATGACGATGGGTCCGACCTAGACCGGTCGCCAGCGCATGGCCAGGCCGAGGCAACGGAACCCAAGAAGAAAATGCGTGTGCGTGTGCGCAAGATCGTGATCCCACCGCGGTTCGAGGTGCTGGATGGCTCGGCGGCGTCGCCGCCGCAGGTCTGGTACGTACGGCTGGGCGAGCCGTTCGACCCAGAGAACGGCGACGAGAGCGAGGTGCTCGACGGGGATGACGATGATTACATTGAAGTGGACGACGTCAACGACCACCCACCACCGCGCTTTGGTGTCCAATGAGGTCATGACAGACCTAGTACGATCGACTCCATGGAGGTAGTCAATACGACTGTGATAGCATAAACAAGTCGAAATATGAATGCAGTACCGGTAAGTTGACGGTTCCGAACGAGCGTGAACGAAAGATTATCGCTGATGGACCGGTCTCCATCTCTTCTCTCCATTCGCTGCGGCAAGGCATGTCGTCATCACCTCAGGAATCGTGAGGAAGCCATGATGGATTGAACAGGTGTCTGACCGAAATGCTTGCCGTCGTCATTCTCTGGTTGCGGAGTCAACTGTACTGTACACCACGCTGTTGACGATGAGCGAGATGATGCCATCTTCTCAACACAACGTCCTTCCGCGAGCGTGTGGTTCTTGTCAGCCACAAGTCGACTATTAAATACAGTGGAGGGAGACTGTCGCCGGTGCTGGCTGGAATCAGAACGGGCACTTGGGTTCACTTGAAGCTGCCCCAAAACCCACCGATTTGACTCTACCATCGCCGTTGACGACTCGGATCCATCAGCCCCGAAGACGCCACTACATCCAGGCATCATTTGCTTCGATGGCAAGCGTCTTGGTGCTGTATGTATGATTTTGTTTCGATCCTGTGCGAAACTACAATGTCAAGTTCACGACGATGATTCCCCTCGTGATGGATCCCGTCTCGTTGCCATCCAATGGAGCACTACTGTATTATTATATATAATAATACCAAAGGTGTCCATTGTTCGCATGGATTTCGCAACCGCGAGAGTGTGCCTGTCTGTATGCACACGCTCCGACGGTGGATGCTCTGCAACGTGCAGCGATTCTTTCTGCTCATCCCATAGAATAGGATACCGTCTCATGGATCCTGTCGGTAGAGGTTGCAAGGTCTTGACGCACGCCAAGTATCACCCGCGGATTTGATGACACTAGCGCACTGCGACTCTCAAGGGCCAAAAGAAAAGCACAAACTACACACTGCAACCTCCAGATCCACGAGTGGTCGCTGGCAAAGCACCGGTGAACTGAGCGTCGGTGGAGGCCCTCACAGCACCGTTCAGCTGAGCGGTGCAGCATCGAGCCAATTTACTTAGGCTGTGCGCAACGATCACCACGAATAAGGCAAGTGATTGCAACTGATCATGATCCCTCCACACAATCCATTCGAGGCCCCCGGACGCTTGGCACCATGCAAGCCCGTTGACGAGACCGAGCTACCACCCATCACCCATGGCCCCCATGCCACCTCCAGTCATCTTCTCACGATTCAATCCGTCAAAAACGCTGCCACAACCACCGTGCAGTCAAGGTCAATGGCAAGATGCATCGACTGTGTGAGTTCCATCGGGACAAGGCGAACGAAAACTAAAAACGTTGGGCGGGGGCGCGTCGAGCATCCGATGAAGGTAGCGACGACGACGAGGAAAAGTGCGCCCACATCAGCAATACCCACACTGTGCACCGGAAACGCCTTCCATCAGAGAAAGAAAATCGGCAAACGGACCCGAAGACGACAATGCTGACGGCATACTAGCGGAGCCGCTGTCGTCGCAAGATCTGGCACTCCTGTCCGATGAAGAACCGGAAGAGGTGAATACTCGGCACACCAGAATGTGCCAAGATGGGCAGATTACTTGAGGTCCTCAAGTAATCAAGTCGAGGAATGGTCATGTCGTCGAGTCATGCACACTTGCCCTTGTTCACCAAAAGATTGGTAGCTCGATAGGCATGAGCAGGACATGGTTTTGAGAGCGAGATTTGGGACGCAGTGAAGTTGATCGATCCGTGCACGTGAGAGCTTCGTCGGTGCTTGCAACAGCACGCGAGATGGCGGGGATCTTGAGCCCAGGTGCACCAGAGTATTAGTTTAGAAGGCGTGCCAGTCGAGGAGAATTCTGGTTTGCTGTCAAATACCATTTATATACAACCGCGTTGCCCCGAAGCTTCTTCGGTCAGGCAAGCAGGATCTTGTTTGCAGACTTTCAGTGAATACTTGCCTTTCGCAGGCAGAGGACGCCATCCTTCTTTCTCCATGGATACATGTATTCACCGCCACTTTGATGCCGCACAGACATACGCAATTGCGCCACCTCTTGCTCTCCATGTCGTACGGCTGGTGCAGTACTGTACGCAGTGTCTGGCCCTCTGGACATATACCGACTATTTCTACGTGGAAGTGGATGGGTTTTCCAGAGGATCTCAGGGGTGAACTTGCCGGTCAGTGACTGTCTCCATATGTATTTGCTGCTCGTGGACTTGTGTCGTGCCCTTTAGCGCTCTGGCCTCACACTCAAGTGGCACCCCCTCTATGGCAGAGGCGATAGAGTTCGATAAAGTCTATCGACCTTCGTCAGAGCCTGTCACCCGTTCGCCACGCGATTTCATGAAGCCACGGCACTCTGATTGGAGACGTTTGCATTTTGTAGGAACATATCCGATTCCCATCGGACCGATAGTATCGGAAGAGTACGCTGTAGACACTACAGCGAACCAACAGAGGACGAGCCTCGATGCCTTATCTCAATCCACGGGGCTCCATGGGAGACGCAACACGCACGACAAGTGGCGCTCCAAGAGTTGTCGACAGTTCATCGATGGATGTCTCCATCAGATCAGACTCTGTTGCAACAGCACAGTACTATTATAATAATAAGCGGGCCCCAGGCATGTGCGGCCTTGATTGACGACTTGCAGAATGTGTGGCCAGTTTGGAGCCATTCTGGCAAGATCGTGAAATCACCTGAAAGGGATGACCTTGGAGCAGACCCGGCTATGCACAAGTTGGAGGTCAAGTGTTGCATAACCCGAATATGTTGTATTGTATAGCCTGCTCCACAATTCATTGAATCGAGCAGGAGTGGTCAGCAGGGTGCCGTCTCTGACTGAACCTGTAGAATCCAAAATCGGTATGAGCTGATTAAACGAACTATAGTAAACTTCAATAAAAAATTGCATGTAAGCATACCCTTGTAAATCCGGAGACTCGCGAAACGAAAGGCTCCGGGAGTCGGCAGTTGAATCCAGTATGTGAACTGGATCGGACTCCAGAACACAGAGGGCACCGAAACATCATGCCACGCCGCTCTGGACGCTAATTCTGGACGCCTCCAATGACCGGAGAGCTGGTCTCGGGTTAACATGAGCCGCATTGTGGAATTTGCAGTGTGAGGACAGCAACGACAAGATATATAGTCATTGTGGAAGATGATGGACGCGGTGGCTTCCTCCGACCCTGTTCAAGCGCTTCAGGACGTGACGCCGAACGCGGTGGCCGATCAGTTGAACCGCTGCCGGTACCCAGGCAAGATCTGTCGCAACACGCGCGTCGCGAAAGCGAACGGGTCGCTTCACCGCTACTGCGCGTATCATCGAAAGAAGGCCAACCTCAACCAGAAGCGCTGGGTCGACCGCCAGCGGGCATCGTCGCCCACTGCCTCGTCGTCGTCGTCGTCAGGCACGACGTCGCCGTCTGCAAGCGGGTCGTCGGTGTACGCAGGGCGCTACTACCGATGGATCATGGCTGCGAATCCCATCAACAAGTTGGATAAATCTGCGCCCTCGCAGCTCAACCTGGTGCCCAAAATCATCATCAACAACAAGCCGAAGGTTCCAGAACCAACGCCAGCGGACGACGCCAATTCGACCAACGCTACGACATTGAGCGAGGATGATTGGAATGGCCTGCTCGCGATTCTCTGCAACGACACGGACATGGACTCGTTACCGGAAGATGCCTTCTCCACGCAAACATTCGCTGCTGCATCCGCAGCATGCCATTAGTTGCTGGTGGCCGCTGCACCAGATCCTGTACACTAAATCTATGAGATTGAGCTCACTAATACCCGAGTGAATATCACCATCCGCCTCGAGTGCGAGTTGTATAACACCGTGCGATTTATATACAGTACATGTATTCTACTATAGTAAATCATGGATGCCAGAAGAGTGGGGCTGTCAGGTCCCTACGTGGTCGCCAGCTCCAGTTCGTCATCCGATCGACACGCGAATATGATTTTTTGCTTTATACAGTATCTCTCGAGTCAAGAGTCTTGACACGGAGAGGTGCAGGCTGTACTATAGTGTATACAGTATTAATAGATACACTACACGAATCACCAGGATACAGTCCAGTACTGTACTGTACTGTAATGTAATGTACAGTATCCTGGTGATTCGTGCACACTTCATGCAGCAAACCATAAATCTCATCGGCACTCCAAATTTGAGTCGTCTACTGAATGACGACTCGCCGAAAGGTTGCTCGAAGCTTAGTGTGTTCAAGCAACGTTCGAACAACATTGTCCAGATCTATGATTAGTACCGGATTTAGCAGGAACTTGATCTCAAGATTAGTTCCTGCTAAATCCAGGATCCAGGAACTAATCTTGAGAACAACTTGTGAACAACTTTTGTTCTCAAGATTAATTCCTGCTAAATCCGGTACTAATCATAGGTCTGGACAATGTTGTTCGAACGTTGCTTGAACACACCAAGCTTCGAGTTCCCTTGTTCTGAACAAGGGAATCTTCCCACCAAGTGGCATCGATCTGAACGTGACGAACTCCCACGACATCATTGGGAAATTCCTAATGATGTCGTGGGAGCTTGTCACATTCAGATCGGGAATGGCCTGCATGACCGAACAGGACGTTCACTGTAGGCAGTGCACAGGGAGCATGTCCACAGTGCGCGGTTTTAGTACATTGTAGCTGTATGATCCTGAATGAACGAGAGGTGAGCTTCCCCTCAACGCGCAAAGCGTCAATGCGAATAAATCCTGCAGTGTGGCCTCCCCCACTACTGGCACATCACGCGTTGGACACACACGTGATGACCCTTTGGATTTTTGGATTTGGGAGATTGTTGGCCCGTGGATGATGACCGTGCGGTCCAATTTGGACTCGGAGCTCTGTCATCATCCGATGACAGAGCTCCGAGTGAATCACGGTCCGTGATTCACACGGCGTGAACGGCTTGGAGTGCCACGCTCGATCTGTGATGTTGCACATCTCCACACCGTGTGCGAAAACGGGACGCTTGTGCTGGCAAAACCAGGCTATGTGCACGTCAAGAGGGCCATCCACAATCAAGCGCCGCCACTGCGCACATAGCCCAGCCAGTTATGCTGTCTCTTGACCTTGGTGGAGAACAGGTGGAGGCCTGTTCAACTCTCCGCAATCCAAAACCTCTCATATTCGATTCGATTCTGCCGACGAGTCAAATGGATATCAACCACACTATCGAATCACTACCTCTGGAAACGAATGTCGGACCGTGCCAGGTGGCCGTGTGCGTCGCCATCAGCTGCGTGGCGCCTGCGATCGCCAACATTTTAATGAGTCGTGTCGCCTTCCGGATTGTACTGCGCGTGAAGAACGAAGAGAATACACTTTTAGTAGTTAGCTGGAGCTCCTCATTATCCAATTCGCCACCACGCGGTCACCACACACCACGCATACTGAACTGTACAGCTTACACGTCCATCATGGCGCGATCCTCTGTGCGCAAGGCCAACACTTCTGCCACCAGTGTGGAAGCGACCGACGATGCCACCAACTTGCGATGCGAATACCCGAGCAAGTACTGCAACAACCAGAAAGCCACCAAGCAAAAGGGCGGCGTGCACAAGTTTTGTGAGCTCCACCGCCGCAAGGCCAACCAGAACCAGAAGCGCTGGCAGCAGCGCCGACGCGACCAGCGTGATCTGCTGCGCAAGCAGAGCAGCGCGCGCTCGCAAGCAGAAGCGATGAAGACGGCGACCACTTTGTTGCCTGTGGAGACCACGGCTGAACAGCCACCACACAGAATGTTCGAGCCGTTCCCGATCCAGGAGACTGTGGCCTCGCCCCCCGTCCATTTGCAAGCACCGCCCGTCCAGTTTTTATCGGGATTCGCACCCTACACTCCGTACGACATGACGTGCTCACCAGAAGACGACCTCGATGCGCTGACTGTCATGCTATACAATGATAGTATGATGCTGCCCGAGTACCCCACGTACAATTGGCCCGCGATGAAGATCGACGCTAGTCTCGAGCTCGCGTCTGGCTACACGATCACCGGCCACTGCGCCGCCATCGTATAGCCAGCCCGCTGCGATCCATGCGACCTTATAACGTGTGTGCCAGCAGCCTGTACTAGTATTAAACCCAATCGCAACTATCATTGTGAACCAGTATCCCTATGGTCCTCGATATTGCATATTGCAGTCGAGTAGACATCCAAGCATATCCAACGCTGGAGACTCCAGCTTGCAGTCGTGTACAGTAAGTACTACAGTACCGTTATTGATACCGGTATAGTTTCTACGTTAGAATTTTACGCTTCAGATCAGGTCCTGTTTTGATTCCGCTGACGACCAACTCAAGGATGATGTCGTGATGGAGTCCCCGCTGTCTCCCCATTCACGCTGGACAAACTACCAGATCCAGTACGTCTATGGTGAAGGAGTTGCAGCTACAACAGAACGCAGCACAAGGCCTTGTGTACCTGTATACCGGATCTCTACGGTACCGTTCAGCGAAATGATGCGAATAGTCGCGATGGTCCGACAGGATTTATTTCTTCAAGTTCTGCAAGTGCGCGGCCGTCATCGAATGGCTCTTTTCTGTCATCAAAATTGGATTTTTGACGGTTGATTTCACCTCCAGAGCCTGAATTGATGCAGCACCTGTGGACGAAATCCAGTTAACACGGTGGACGTTGACCGGAAATACCTATCAAGATCCAGTAAAATCCACTGCCTCGGCCAGAGACAGCATGGCACACAAGGCGTTGAAATTTAACCAAGACAACTGAGCACGCGGACATTGAAGCTACAGGCTCTCACTCCCTGATCATCCACCATGTTGCAGGGTCGGCCATCAACAAACGAGACGCAGCCGCCGAAGCTATCGTCCCATTCTGACTCCACAACGCACGATGACCGATGTTGGTACCGCAACAAGTCATGCAAAAACCCTCGAACGCAGATGGTCAATGGCGAGCGCCACGCATTCTGCGAATTCCATCGCCGACAAGCGTCAGTGCAGCAGCGTCAGTGGCAACGCAAGCAAACCTCACTTTTGTTTAGAGACCCTTCGCGTGTGCCTGCTGCTGTACTCGCCACCGCTTCACCGCTTCCCCAGCTTCCACGACTTCCAGCGCTGCAATCTCTGCCTCGATTGCGCAGTCACGATGTCTTGCGGCGAGCACTACTAGTGACCTCGACGCAATCACCAGTGTCTGCATCCCCAGTGCTCCTACCCCGAATCTGACACTTGCCTTTTAATAGACCCCCGCTGGATACTTGACCAGTGTCCTCGCGACGACCGTCGATCGCCCTTGTTCCAGGAGGTCTTGGGTACCAGCGCCTGCTAATCCTAGGCCAGGACAGAACTTTAGTCTGAAAATATAAACGAGTTCACACTACATCAGGCCCAAACATTGCCGCTTTCTCTGCTCACTTGTCGGGGAACGACCGCAGGTGTGATACAGTACTAGTATAGCTACACGTGGAGAAGTGGATGGTTTCACTTGTTGCAGGTACAGGAGTGTACTTCAAGTTTACGTAGCGGGTACCTGAGACCATCTCTAGCCTCGTGAGGCTTCAGTGTCGTCTATATAGTCGTTTTCCCACACACGAGAACAGTCACAGCATCATCAATAGAATTCCCAGAAGGGTGTTTATAGTACTAGTAGTTTCGAAGCGCCACAGGTGTACATATACTGGGGAATCTCAGCATCAACACTATGTACAGGGAGAGTGCTCACTTTCGAAACGTCGAAGTCGACAGGGGCAACAGCATGCGGCTCAATGCAGGTGCTGTGTACTGTACAGCGTTCCTTCGGTTTAAATGTCAGTTTACAACATTACAACTCAGCTGTCTGTTTTTAAGAAGACAGTAGCTAATAACAGCTACAGTATTAATACTTCCATTTGTGGATATTGCGAATCTATACAGGTTTTGATCCGGAAGGAAGGAAAGTGGGAGACACTTACTACGCAGTAGTGCAGTGCGGGTCGACTTCAAGAACCACACAGCCGCGGCATGACGCATTGCAGTGCACATTCATGCATCGCCGATGCTTCATGCGGTGTCCCCGTTAGAAACCATGCACCAGCTACGGTCTGTCTAAGTACTTGGAAGTACACGGCGACCACGCCGTCGCTGCGTTCACTGCGAGGTGGGAGTGGTAGTGCCCGTCGGGTGTACAGTAGGTTCCCGCGACTTGACCCTTCCAATACCTTGCCATGCATCGACATGGACTGCTACTACGTCATGTGAGGAAGTCACTCGCGCATCGCTCATGAGCGAGCACAACAGAGTACGGTGTGCCCTGTGGGGGCATCCACTTGGTCGATTTCACCATGATCTCCCACGATGTCGACACATGATGAATACTACAGAATACAGAATTCAGAATTCAGAATACGGTATTGTATTCGTCGGTGATTCGCAAACTAGAAACAACACGCAGTACGGTTGTGGGCGAGATTCGCGTCAACGCAACTCGCTCCGCACCGTGGCGCGCGTGCTGGCATCGGCCCGTGGCCGCAGAGCACGCGGCATACCAACAGGAAGACACAACGCTTAGCAGGCCGTTGGTTCCGGGATCGTCGTTGGCGCGACGGTTGGGGTGTCTGGGCCAGGCGCCGGGGTCGTTGGGGTCTGGTACTTCTGGCACTCGTTGATGATCGGGTCCACAATGAGCGCGTAGATGTCCATGTTGAGGATCGAGCACGGACGTGGCGCCGCCGTGAGCACAGCATCGAGCACCTGCTGGCACGTTGGCTCCGCGCACACGAGCGGGTACTGCTCCGGGGTCGGTGGGCCAAGGCTGCTGAGCGCGTAGCCAGTCTTCGAAGCGCACGCCGTGGATGGCTCACTACGCGAGATGGTCGTGAGGTCGTTGAGGGAGCAGGCCGCCTGGGCGGTGGCGAAGAGGGCGGCGGCGGCGACGGCGTAGAACTGCATCTTGATGTGGAGAGGAGTGGGTGTGGGTGAAGGCAAATTGCACAATGAACTGATGGGGAGTGGGCGTGGGGGGTTGGAGGAGTCGAGGGAAGACTCTGAGAAGGAGGAGTCGAGGGAGGAGGCTCCTCCTGCAGGTACAGGTACTGTACAGTAACTTACAGTTGAAATGCACCTCTCCTCCGTTGCCCGTTCTGGTCTGACTTTCCGTCTAAGGGACGAAGTTAGACCACCACGGATCGCCTGTCTCGCGTTCACGTCGGGGCTGGTGCGAGACCGGGATGGGTGCTCTGTCCGACACTGGCAGCCATTTCGAACGAAAGTTTCCGCACCAGCAATCAAGCGGTTGAAGATGCAGCGGAACGGTCCTGTTTAGACTCGCGGTTCGACACAGAGACTGTTCTACATCACCTGACATTGTGCTGACAATGTCTCAGTGACAATGGGACCCATACCCATTTCGGTATAGGGCCGAGCCAGCTGTCGTTCGGCCAAGGGTTGCTGTGTAGTACGTGTCGTAATCCCACATTGAAGCGCGTTGGGTATGGCGGTGCTGGGTTGCCCATCATGAGATCGAACCGAGGAGGTACTACTGTATTGTACCCACGTTACAGTACTTCAACCTGAGAGCAACACCGGCACGTCAGTTCTATCAGCTCCTTCTATAGAGTCTTCGCAAGGAATGCCACCGATGTTATAATAGACAGCCTGGTCTATTAGACCTGGGTGGCTTCTGGTCTGGCCTGGTCCACTGCAGTTTTCTGACTTGAATGCTGGCCACGAGATGCTGGTCATGTGCTGTCATGGCAAGCGCAGCAATCACGTCTCGGTCGTTGAATGGAAGGACGCCTCTCGTCGGGCTCGACGGCGGAATCGAGGAACGACGCCCACGACACTTACACACGCCGCCTACAAGCGGGTTCGACAGTTTCATCATCACGTCCGCTTCTCGTGAACTTTTCTGGTGCAGTCAAGTTTCGAACGGCAATGGAAGCATGGGTAGAATTTCCACCGTGGGAAGCTGTCTGAGATGTGGCAGGTCACTTAAGATGTCAATGCAAGAGGCGTCACCTCAAAAGTGATGGAACATGATGGCCACTTCGATAGGATTCGAGTGGATACTATATAATAGTAGTCGGGGTGAGGGTAAACACTTTTGACCGGATCATGTTGAACTTGCCTTCTTCTGGTTGACAGTACACAAACGGGGCGCCCGTCGGTTCTGGCGTTTTGCCCTGTCGCCTCAGAACTGAGCCAGCACTCAGTGACTGAGTCAGTCCTGAGCCACGTCCCACGCGTCCCTACCCTTTGGTACCGAACGTTCCCAACCTACAATGCTAAACAAGGGTCGCGCGGATGGTTGCCTTTCATTTCTGTATTGTCAGACAGGACCAATGGCCTTTCTCCGCGCGGCACCCTTTTGCAGTGCAAATTGCACATTCCATTTTTTCTGTTCACTCCTCCAACTTGGAGGAGTCAGTCCGACTTGGACTGTCCAAGCATCAAGCTTGGAGGATTCTTACACATGCTTCATCAAGCGTGTGTAAGAAATTCGTACCAGATTCTTACTAATAAGAATCTTCAGTTGTCGCAAAGTACACGCAACCCACAACCCACACGTGCCACCGTCGGCCAAACAGGCCTCTCGCCTCTTGTTGCCAGCGAATCACAGAGAACACTCCCAAGGGAAAAACAAAAGCAAAAAAAAAAAAAAAAGATTTATATTTT